>JAQFYB010002414.1:0-24712 GCA_034694085.1 Pogonognathellus longicornis
AGTGCTCCGATAGGAAAAAACACAATATACTTGAAAGATGAGAGTTTTATATCAATATCAATTCCTTATCAAATACTTTACATTTTTGTAAGTAAAAATACACCACGTATCAAAAAAAAACTCGTATCAACTACTTGTAGGCACGCACAACAAATCGTAAACATCCCACAGAACCATATTTGTACAAATCGAGTAGTTTTCTCATATTCCATCGTAAATCAACTGTGTATTTCATTTGATAATTAGCCGAAGAGTCCAGACTCCTGGGATTGAACTTCTGAGAAGCTTATAAATATTTGAGATTATTTATGCTTTTACACTGAAATCAGTATTCCCAGAATCTTCATTTTCCTTTGAGTTATCGACTGGTTTGGCTGTTCATTTTTCATGGAAAAGCAATATCTTCCACTTCAACTTAAAACGCAAAGCTAACAAAGGAAGTAATTTGATTTTTCTTCTATATTTCGACACAGCTATGTGTAAGAATGCGAGATAATAAGGGATTCCATGGAATCTTATGATTAGAATCCTATATATAGGTGCCTGGTTAATACATTCACCCAACACACCAACATGTATTAGAGTTTCTCGTTATATTATCCTAGTGATGCTCTTAAATAACAAAAAATGCTTAGAACTATGGCTTATTGATCGAAACCGTGTTGCGCACATACATACATACATACTTGCAAAACAATATTTTCTATTGCAAAACGTAGTATGGTGTAAACACATGTATTTAAAGAATCACTTATTACACAGAAATAATTGCAGATATCAGTACGTACGTCACACGTTCTCCACTTCTTGTATGTCTAAACTGCAATTTGATATAGATTTTTTTATTCCGATGAAAAATTCATTGGCGCCTGCTATCTTGTTCCTACAGACTTGATGAACTAAGAATCTGTTGAAGAATGAACAACAAGCCAGTTTTTTTCTTTGTTCCTTTCTGCACTAGCAATATTCTCCTAGAATAAAGAAGCTATATATTATTCCTATGGGATTATCTCATTACGATACATCTCTAGTACCAGCATAACCATCAGTCTACAGTCTCCTGCTTAATATAGTAATACACTTCTCCCTTAGTCGTCCAATCCTTCGTTCGTTGAGTTGGATTTTGAGTTGACGACTACTGGATTGTACTGAAGGCAAAGGGAAGGAGGCAAAGGCAACCTGAAGAAAAGTCAAGTCGACTTTGCTTTCCTTTGAAAAATATTTTCACGTCATAATCCTATAAGCTCACTCATCCATTATGTTATCTAATCATGTATATCTTGAAGCATCTGTCTTCTGCCTGTGTGTTCCACAGTCTGTTTCCACACTTTCCCCTAATATTCTATTCCTAGTCAATTCTCTAAGGCTTTGTTTCCTTTTCCCGTGGCTTTTACAAACAGTCTTCGTTTCGTGAGTCGTCGTCTCGTCGACGTCGACGTTTCGTCTTTTCTTCCAAGTTGTGCAGACCTGTGTTTTATATGAATAAATGACGCATTCACCTGTAGTCGACTTTAGGACACAGCCCGTGGATATTTGTAGTTACTTATGTACACACAAAGCTTAGACACAGTAGCAGAGATAATAAAATGGAAGACAGAGCGAGAGAAAGACTAGAAAGAGAGGGGAAGCTTTCTCAGGGGAAATCTTTTCACATTTGACATGACAATGCAATAATAGTAGAACACTCAGATAGAATTCTACGTACGCTAGCTACCCATAACCCACACCACTATGACACCATGCTATTGCTAATAAAGCTACAATAGTACATAGCTAGCTTTACTACACATAAAAGCAAGTACATACACAATTTAGCTAAAAACTCTATAAAACACTTATAAAATCTTCCCAGCTATATTCTACAAAGGCTAATCAATAGAAATAAATTAGGAATAGCACTAAGCTTTATTGTAGTCAACTAAGCAGTTTACTCTCCGAAAACTAAAACGGATGGGAGCAAAGTAGAAGTTGCTAATCCGCCCAGAAAATATTTCCGGATTTACTACGTCAATCCGCTCTCCTGTAGCTCCTGCTTTCATGCTTATACACAATACACAGATCAATTTTAATGATCGTGCTATAAAATACTTAATACCTTCTATTCTTATACATACATACACCATACTTCCAATTTAATACACAGCAGTTCCTAAACAGGTACCTACTACCTACATATGTGATATACTTACTTGTTAATTTAATGGGATAAATAATAATAAAGCATTTTAGGTACTTATTCTACTTACTTACTTGTAATAATTTTCATGGTACCTGTATACAATAGTAGTAATATCTATATAGGGCATCATCCTTGTGTCCGCTAATGTAAGTCAGGATCACTTTGTATTTCCACCAACATATTTCACTTAAGTTAAATACTATTGCTTTTAAATTCTACACCGCCCTACCAGCAAAGCCACGCACGCTAACTCTAATTTTCTAATACCACTTCCATTAAAATTCTATAGCATTATTATAATTACTACCTTATACAGTACTACTATTCTATGCTAAAACTAACATACTCTGTGTCATTATTTACATTATGTATTATACATGCGTATCTAAATAGTAGTTTGGCTCAAATGAACAGTGAAATGTTTTATAAGATACTAGTACTATTGTTATTTGTAATTTACTTTGGGTTTGGGAGTAACAGAGTGAAAAAATCATGAAGCCATTTCCTCTTATATGATTTGCTCATTTGTTTGAATAGGGAACTAGTGGAGAGAATGGGAGAGCTGGACTTCCGGCGAGCGGAAGGATTCGTAGACTCACGGTCAGATTTGGAAGATCAATTTACTGTAGGTACAAGGATTTTTGTTTACATCATCACTCCTACTGTTTAAGTAGACTAATATTGACCAACTATAATAACATCATCAAATCCCTTGCATATAGAGCTACTACACGTACTACGACACACTCCATGTTACATATGCCTCTTAAATATTATTATTACTAGTACTAGTATACCTGCCTGGTCGCCTTCCCCATTCCATTAGTAATGTTAGCATTAAATTAACCATCACAAATAAAATAACATTTTCATTCTGCTGAATCAGCAACCTCCAGACCATCATAACCATAACGCATACACCCATATATAGCGTTAATAATAATAAGTAATATAATATACACATAAGTATCAATCATTCAGCTATTCAATCAGCAAGCAATGCATTAAATACAAGAAGAATTCGTTGCAGAGTATACTTAAGTTAGGTATAGGTACCTATGTCATAATAAAAAACTTTTTTTAAAGATTTTTTACATCATGCTGTAATGTTTAGTGTAGAATTTACTTTAGTGTGGAAGATATAGGGGGAAACATTGTAATTAAATATTTTGCATAATATAGGGCATGGGGAATCACGTAAATGAATGGAAATTTTTTTCTTAGCATTTTTTGCAGTCGCAGTGGTTGTTGAACCTTCTGTGGCAAACTCTCGATTTCGATACACCTTGTACTTGTAACAACGTATGTCATATACTAGATAATTAGTAATTACAATACAGGTAGCAATGAACCAAAACCAATGCCAATTCTTAATGTGTTAACATATGCACATTAATACAAATGTATTTGTTGTATATAGGTACCTAGGTAGTTTAGGTAGGTAACTAGTACACACAATATTCTAAAGCACGTAGGGCAATTAGATCTTATATAGAGATTGGAAACTAGAGCAATAGTTTTTCTCGTAAATATTTATGATATGTCATGTATCAGTTGACAGATTGAAATTTCCTTTTTTCTAATTACAATTCAGGAATCATTGGACAGTGTGTCGTGTATATAGATAGACACATTAATTATTTGAGGATATAATATCCGACAGCTCTGTAGGTGGCATGTATCTGTTTCCCTTTAAAGATACTGCTAATGCATCTTAATACAAGTCAGCAGGCTGCATACAGAGCATATTTGATTATATTGAATGTAGATCACCCGTCTCGTCTCGTTTAATTAACAAAGACAATTGCTAATTCACTTTGATTAATTAGCGTGCAATGTAAAGGCATAGAAAAACAAGAGAGACAACTAAGTTACAGCTCTCTACAAGTCATCACAAGGCTTCTTGCCTTCATTTGTTCCTTATATATTACAAGCTTCCATCCATGTATCTGTGGTAGTACTGCTAATTAATTTATGTTGAGTGAGATGTGGAGTTTTTACGAAAGGATAAAGTTACCAGTACCACAATAAATTAGATGAAGCACTAGAAGTATATTGTACCATGTATTACATAGTATGTATCATGAAAAGGAGAGAGAGATAGATAGGGCTTGGCAATATTTTATCACTATGTAACTCACTATGACGCGTAGCCAGGATTTGGTTTCGGTGGGGCAAATTCTCAATATAGGATAGGTATATAAATGTACTATTGACTAAATTAAATTTGAAAAAGTATTCGCTAAAAATTTAAGCTAAAATTTGAGATAAATAGACCTAAAATGCATCAAATTCGCGCGTAGTGCTAAAAATTTGAGCTTAAATTTAGGCCAAAATAAAACAAAAATGTATCAAATTCGAGTATAGCGCAAAAATTTGAGCTAAAAATGTAGGTCAAAATAAACCAAAAATGCATAAAATTCGGGCATATCGCTAAAAATTTGAGCTTAAATTTAGGCCAAAATAGACATAACTGCATAAAATTCGCGCGTAGCGCTAAAAGGTTTGCGATTTTTTATAATTCTGCGGTAAAATACCCTCTTTGGGATTTCAGGGGCTTATTGCCCCCTCATCCACACCCTGGCCCTGGCTACGCCAGTGATTACATACCAGTACTTCTTGTAAATCGAAGTAGTAGTAAATACATGACAGATACGATCGAACTCTAAAAGTGGAGTTAGTCAATTGACGTTACAGTTAATAGAAGTGGTAGTAGCTACAACGAAAATTTGATATAATATTATTATGTGAGTAGTTTTTTATTATCTGTATGTATCTTGCGAGTAAGTACAAAGTAGATTGTCCGTCACCGTTGTGTTGTTGTTGTGGGTTGGATAAAAAAAGTTGGCTTTGCTTGTATTGGTATACATATTAGTACGTTCTTGTAAATGGTATCTATGTGTGTCGTTGTGTATGTATTGTGAGATGTTGTTCTGTACGACATTCACACAGACATGTGTCTTGGGAATATACGGTCATGTAATTTGATTTGATATAGACCAGATAGACATGGCATGACAAGGCAGACATACTTTGTTTCATATTTTATAGCACATACATCAAAGAACGCAGGAACGCAATGTAAAACATAAGTCATCTTAAGAATGATCTGACGTTTCAAGAGTTATCGACCATAATCCATAATGCACATTATCTCTAACAGTGCAATATACTCATACTGTTGTGTCCTGCAGTGTACAAACTACATTTTTACAGCATGAGATATGCACACTTGAGTAGAAACATATTCCATACTTATACAATCAACACTCTATACAAGTTTTCATTCATTTGGTTGCCTGTACAAAGAGAATTTATTTTATTACAATGATTACTATGTAATTCTGGTTATAATGTTAGCTGTGATATCTCTGGAGGTGGCTTTACTTTGTTTATTTTTAAGACACTAGTAATAATAGTAATAGTAATGTGAAGATTGATGCTATGAGGGTAGTTTGTGGGAAATGGTAGTAATAAAATAAATTGTGTGGAAGTATGTGCAGAAAAACAACATGTGTTAGTGTAGATTGTAGGTATTTTTATAGTTAGATAGTTAGAGAGAGAGAGAGAGTGAGCCGATCCTTTATTTGTAAAATATATTTATAAGTACAAGTAGTACGTGTAGAAGTAATAATGACAAAAGAAAATAGACACATGAATAGCGTGATATCTGATTGTTTCACTTTTTGTCATAGGCCTTGGCCAGCGTGTACTTTGTCCATGAAAGTCTTCACAATGTGCAGATTTGGGATTTCCAAGGTAAGAAAACACAAAAAATAACTTAATTGCAATTAGTTCAATTAGAAGCTAAGGGAGAGCTTGTGTTTTTATTTTATTATTCTCCAATGACTGTGTGTGCAGCTGTAATTACATACGAGTTTCCAAAGCAAGCAAATGCAAAAACTAATCTATTAAGTAAAAAAACTAATCTATTAAGTAAATAATGAATGTGCGGATCGAATTATGTGTGTGCAGTAATTTTAAGGACGTTAGCTATAGAAGGGTCTACTATTATGTAAATGAAAAAACTTTTCTCGCGAGGGATGTGCTTGTTAATAATGTTCTCCGATTTTATACTTATAGAACACAGCTTTACGGATGTTTCGACAACTGCAAAGTTATACATGGGTGCTGAGTTGGAGCTGACGAGGAGAAAGCAAAAGGAGAAATTCCCACAAGATTTTTTCCCGAATGTAAATACAATACCTTTCAAATTATAGCTCTTCCCCTTTTTTCGAGTCGGGAGATTTTAATTTCCAGACTATAAGATTCTAAGAATTGAGATTGAAAATAGATTGCTCCGTTTCTAATTTCTTTCGGTTGATAGAAAACTCTGATTTTGCTTTATAGTGTAAATGGTCCAGAAAAGGATTTTTAAGAACCAGATGGTGCATCCAAGGGGCAACCTTAGACTTTATCAACATTCACTTATTCCATGATTCTTGTAATCTCATCGCAGCTTCAGCATTTCCCTCACCTTTCGCTCAGAATCGCCAGAAAACCATGAAATTCGTTCTCCAAAAGTAATTTGAACAGAAATCTAATTAAATTTAAGTTTAAAACTACTACATACTAATAAATTCAACTTCAAACTACATACAATTATGTTCGTGATTCATGCAGACTTAAAAATGAAACCCTGGAAGAATGTCCGATGTACATATTTGGTGATTTCAACTTCCGTATCAACTCTTACGAAGCTCTAGACCGACTTCGTACAGAAACTTTAAAATCATCGCGATTGGAAAGTGAACTTCTTATCTTAGAATCCAAAAGATTTGAATGTCCGGATCATGAGCTTAGATTTAAAGAAAATTATCACTGGGTACGTTGCATTTCTTTCTAGAACTAATTTCCCGAAAAAAACTCAAGCATAAAATGACACACATTTGTTTCATAGAATAGTTACGCAACATACGCTAAGAATTGTACCATATGTTTTAAATTTCCAGCTGAAGCCATATGATTTTGAAGCGAAGCAGCTATCCGACTACCTTCAGGAAGAAGAACTTACATTTCACCCTAGCTACCCTTTCGAAGAAGATGAAAGTCATCCCGACAGTTTTCTAAGAACTCGTTGTCCTGCCTGGTGTGACAGAGTGCTCTTTTCTAAAAACGCCAAAGATATTATGTCACAGGTATATACCTACACAACAACTATACTGCAACATCCATTCATAATAATATACGCTTTAAATACGATCTCCAAACATTTTCACATTATAAAGGACAAAGAGAAAAACAGCTCAGATCACTCTGCATGTGTATTAACACACAGCCATTATTCACACTCACACTCATAATAGTCATCCTCATGTGTAGAATTGCGTAGTACATATTGAAAAGCTTTAAATAGTATTGCACACTTATACAACATGCTGATGAGTTTCAAGAGGAAGGATTACGTGTCAATATGCATATCATGTGTATAATACATACAACTAAAGCGCAAAGTACATAGTATAGGTCAATACAGACAGAAGGAGAGCTTTTAAAAGTTATTTATAGAGTTTTTCACCTTCAGTTGGCGAAAAGCAGAACACAAGAACATTGAGCAAAAGCACGATGTATGTATGTATGTGTAAAAGTCTAAGGCACAAATGCATTTTAGCTACCTATTAGTAGTCAAACATAAAATATTTACACATATACATACACTGCTACAATCTATATGTGTTTTAAAAATACAGGAAGATGTACACAACGTAAAATACAGAATTTACTTTTGCTACGTGCTTGTAAGGAGACAACAGATGTAATTCGTCATCCTGCCTGGTTGTATTTTCTGAGTTTGATGGGATGTGGGCATATTTATCAGTAGTACCTATCTATGTGCATTTTGTAGGGCTACGCTAACATACAAACAAAAATGTACAATGTAGTAACAAGTATAGGGGAGATGCGAGAACTTCTGAACAAGTGTTGCATTCACATCTACATGACTGATTTCTATTTACTTTGCAGGAAATTCCAATGGAATACAATATTATGGGGACGGGAGTATGTATGGGGGATCATAAGGTAAGTCATTTTGACTATAACGAAGGTGTGTGATTTTAAAAATTATTGTGTTAATTATTGAGTTCATTTCCATTCTATGGATGTATTTACAAGGCTGTATTGAGGGGTGGCAAAAAGGGTAATTGCCTTTTCCAAAATTTAGAAACTTTTACTGGATACTTTGAGCTATTTTTTTCTAAAAAGCCGTATTTTAGTTTTTCAGTCATTTGCACCCCCAAATAGAATTTTAGATACGGCCATGTGTATTTACGTTTAAAAATGAGCACTGCAGTTGAAATCCCTGGAAAGTTGAATGAAATTGTGGATTTCTTACAAATTGCAGCCGGTTTATCTCACATTCACCCTTTGTCCTGGTTCTGAGACGGGAGTTGAGGAGGGGAGTCGTAAATTTCCAAGTGGCAGAAGCAACTCATCAATTTCCAGCTCAGGTATGTTACGGAACTGTTCCATCGACTCTGTTTCCAGCAGCTATAACACGCCCAAATGCCGATGTAACTTTGTGGCGTTTCTAAGAGAGAGTCTGTCTAACTCAAGTAGTAATATTGCTAACAATAAACATAAGTCATGTCACGGAGGAGGTGGAGGAGGCGGTAATTGTATTAGTAGTAATAGTATCCAAGTATTGGAGAATAACGGGAGAACTGTTAGTCATGGAACAGCAAGGTGTTTTTCTTCTTCGAAACCATCTTCGAGTTGCCGTTGTCGACGAAAAAATAAATCTAAGATGTCAGGCGATGATTCAGATTCCTCTTCGAAAATGCTATTGAATTACGCGACTTGTCAGAACAGTCTTAATGAAAAGATGAAAGATCCGTTGATTTTCCCAACGCATCATTCTTCAGATCTTGAGGAGAGTGGCAGGAAAAATAATTTGTCTATTGAAGAAAGTTCGAAACATTTGTCGCTGACACAAATCCCACAGTTGATCACAGGAAATTCTAAAGAAAACTTGAAAGATGTTGTTGGAAATTCTAATTCAAACAGTTACAGACAGAAAATTAAGTTTAACAATAATAGCTGTGCCAATAACAATACAAGTCTTAATTCGTCGAACGGCCAAAGCACACTTTGTGTCAGTTGCACTATTTTATAATTTATCAGCATCCCCCGCTTTAGATTTCATGTCCTTTACACAATGCCTACCCACCATGAATACTATGACCTACTTGACTTGAAGATAATTGAAAAACTTTGTGTTTTAATGTTTTTGACATGAATCAAATCTAGAATTACATTCAAGCTCTATCTAAGAATCACCGATATAATAATCTTTGACCTTTTACCCGGGGAAATTACATAGAGATTCAAAAGATTGCATATAATATACATACAGACAGTTCAGAATATCGATTTATCTTTAGAAATGTTATTATTTGTATCTTAGTATTTAACACGCTTCATTTTTTACAGTTTACTTTGCATGTTATTATGATTGTTGTTTCAAATGTTACCTCTGTGGCTCTGTCCTATTAATTTATTTTTTGCTACTACTAGACTAGCACTAGGCCGTATTATTTCTAGAACAAACAAACAGACGACACTTTTTATCAGTTGTAGTCAAAATAAGCTTTGTATTCCAAGTTACTACTTACTAGAAAGTAATTACTTACACTAATTAATTTCTTGTCATGTATTCTACATGTATATTATGTGTAGATAAATTGCTAAAAGTTTTGTTTGTTGTGTTTTCATTATAACTTGACATTGACATAGCTTTTAAGTTGTAGAAGTATCAACATACATATTATATACATCTTTCTACCACATTCAATTTGAATTATTATTTGTTGTAACGTATTTTAGCCATAGCATAACTAATATCCATGTAATTACTTTGACACTTACACATACTCGTAGCTTCCCTAAAGTAAACATTATACAATATTTTACATTTGTTAATACAGACAGACTATTTACCTACACTATACATACATACATAAAAGCTCTTAGATTGTTTTACTTACTTTATGAAGCTAATTATTATGTATTTGTGAAATCTCTACATATATACTTTTGGTTACAGTTTTATTTGCTACACCTACCCATTTACTTGTATCATTTGATTTTTGTTTTGTGTGTTGTGCCAATAAAATTATTTTTGGTTTGCATTCATCTTTCATGTATGTAGTTCAAAAAATTCTATGTCACTTGCCATAATTACTAGCATCCAAAACACTCCGACAACTTACAAACTCACCCTACCCGTCGTCTTCGTCAATTTTCGGATAACAGGTATGCATGCTTTTTTGCAATTTTTTAAAATAGAATTTGCACTTTTTTTCGTTGCTTAATTAAATATTCTTTGCTCATTGTTTGAACCTTAGAACCTTCATCTCTCACGTACCTACTATAAAGTTAAGTTAGTCATTAAATCGACAAAACACATCACAATACCATTAAAAAGAACATTAACATCAACAATTGTTATTACACTGCATATTATGTGTACCTAAAATGACATTTGAAAGAGACTTATGCAATATGCAACATTCTATTTCATTTTACACTACCTTACTCTTTACTTAATGAGAATTTGAGAATCCTTTTATTTCCATGTAGAGTTACGAGTACCCAATAATCCAATATATATTTACAATCCAGTGAGTGGGTAAGAACAAAGTAGAAATAATGATAGCAAAAGCCGCCGCATATAGTGCAAATGCATTTTATATGCCGATACTCAATAGGTACCTACCTATGCATTATTCACATCATTACTAAATGGTAAATCCTAATAATATAAATACTCTCATCGCATCACCAAGCAAAGTATATAATTACTCCTCTCTGTCTCTCTCTGTCTCTCTCTGTACTCTTTTAACAAGAACGAAATGCCTTTTCATTTATAGCTTTGACTGCGTTGTTGAATGAATGAAAATTGGTTTCCTTTGAAGTCCTGTTCATACAAAGTCGAGCTATTACTTATGTTAGTCGGCAAAGTTGCTTTTTGTGAAGCAAACACAAATGAAATGCCATAACATAACAACACAAATTAAACAACAAAGAAAAGAGATAATTCATAACACTGCATGATGTGCACATACTAAACTAAACTATAATATACCACAGTCATACTACATACATACATACTGTAAACCTGTACATACATATGTATATGTACGTACAATGAAGAATGTCATTCCATACATTAAAAAATAAGTACTTGACTTGACGATGTTCTGCCTAAAAGTCAAGTCCGTCTGTAGCCACCATACCAAACAGTGCATTGCAGTTACAATATAATAAAAGTACAAAATCTACTACCAATAATACAAAGCAATGCATTAGGATAATAATCCTAGAAGAGTTGGCTGTGTTATATAATACCTACAGAATAAGTGTAGTGTCCCTCGTATACAATAAGTACAAATAAAACACAGGCAGAAGAATATATCCAAAGAACTAACCAAAAATTGCCTGTAAGTTTTGTCCAACACTATATTCCAAGTTCCAACCATCAATTCTAAGTCCAACAAACAAAAACTACATACTATATACTCTATGTATGTTGGTATAATAAAATAAAATAGCAACGAGTCCATTTGTACATTAGTATTAGTACACAGGATGGATCAGTCAGTTCAGTGGAGTTTGATTCCTGCATTATATGTTCACTTAATGTACTTGGCTTTACTACTCTCCTCGACTTTTATCCTTATCCTTGTCTTGTCATTTAATTTTATTTATTGAGTAATAATTGCAGCATGCTTGCTATACGCACTCCCATTTGCGTCATTACTACGTCATTCCTCTCGCCCAGAGAGAGAGAGAGAGACTCCAACAACCAACTCTCAACTTTGCTCTACCAATATTATACCAGCACCACCAGAGCAGTTGTTGGCTAAAAGCTCTCTCGTTTCAAAAGATAGCAAAGCCAGAGAAGCCAGCAGAGAGTCGCAATGCAAAGAGGAGGATGTTTGTACGTAGGATGACGATCATGATGAGATTCTGTATTTTATACGAGCAAAACTAAAACCAAGACCAACCAAACCAAAGCACACTCACATAAGTGCTATACCAAATACCACCACTACATGCTACATGCATTTTGCACAGAAACCGTTCTTACAAACGACACAACAGCCAATGCATTACATCCACCAACACCATTACTATCATCATCATCATTTGTAACGTATATTATATTTCCTCTCTCTGAGTCTCTGAGTCTCTCCTTTATTTTAGTACTCTATATAATATCTTCGAGACTCATACACACAGAGTCTCTTTCAAATTCTAACCGAAATCTCTTTAGTACACACAAAAACACAATGCTATTAAGTGTCAAACGACTTTTCTACCAGAGATCATGATTTATGCCATTATGACATTAATTGCCAACTTAATTAATTGAGCATTCACATATAAATTACCATATTGATTGAAGAGACACTGAGACACATACTATTATTTATGCATCACCGAAACAGCGTCAACCAGCTCTTTACCACATACTAGGCTTTTCGTACGTATAAATCTATTAAAAAGTACACATAGTTAGGTTAGATACATAGGTACCTATACATTTTGGGAAAAAATTGTACTACCTATATGAGAATGACAGTAGAGACAGTAATTAGATAGCTGCTAATGTCAGTAAGTAAAGAGGTACTGTGGGATATACGTATATGATGTGGTGTCAAGGTGTTATGTGACAGTATTGCACAACATTATTATTAAATATTGCACAAAGAAGAGGTAGTAGGTTGAAAATGAGTAGGTGAAAATTGCTAGTCAGCATTATTTATTCATTAGGTAGTAAGAAGAGTACTAAAAAATGGTCTGTGAGTATTAATTTTAAGTAGTAAACCAAGAGTAACGTACACAGACACAAAGGAACCATTTGTACTAGAATGTTCATGTTCAACACTAATACTAAACGTCATGTCTCGTAAAGTAAGTATAATAATTCTGCTAGGATTTGTTGTAGGAGTTACATCATATGCGTAGCCAAGATTCGTTTCCGGGGGAAGGCAAACTCAAAGCAGGAGGTAGAAATTATTGCATAATATAATGTGCTTATGAAATTTGAGCACAAATTAGGCCAAGAATGAACATAAAACACAAAATTCGAGCGTAGTGTGGAAATTTTTGCAATTTTATGTACTTTTGGTAATAACCTCTTTTTGTTTTCTCCGGATTTCGTTGGGGGAAATTGTCTATGCTCCCCCTGGGTACGCCAGTGAGTCAGACTATACTTATATGCATTATTTGCATCGTAAAAATGCTATACATAATTATGCATTTATGATTATACCAGTAAGGATTCCCGTCATGTGAGAATTGACTTGGTTTGATGGGGCTGTGACGTTATTAGAGACGGATAATCTACACACAGGCTTCTACATTATTGGTGCTTTGGTAGTGCACAGAAATACTTTCTGCAATCTTGCATTTTTACAAAATATTGTCGACTTAGCTCTCTAATGCACATTTGTACGTGACAATCAAGTAATTGCAAAGTTAGTGCTCTATACCCTGCTCTAATAGTTCTCCAGCTCACAGAATAGCGTCAGCAGTTTTTACTACCCGTGTGTACACATTATATTAGTACGGGTACTGCACTGGTACTACACACAGATTTCACAATTTGTTTTTTGTGTACATTGTATGTAAGCTCATGCCACAGGAATATTTCCAAACATCATTTATTTCAGTCATATCAAACAAGCATTGCAACATGATTTTTATGATGCAGTATTACCAACGCGTGGTGGAGTAGAATGTGTAGGTATTTATACGGTAGGTACAAATAGCACACAACAGAATGACTTTCTTATTATTATCATTATTAAGCACTTGTCACTAGATGAAAGACTATGCACATGTATGTAGTGTAATAATGAGCAATATTAAGTTGATAAAAATATTATTATCCTAATCACCCGCGTCACTTGTCGTACGTGATATAATATTTATACTTGTATAATATGCTTACAGCATATCAATCATAAATGACTAATCAAGTGAGTCTGTCATTTCGTCTTTGAGATGATTGAATTGAACTCTATGTGTATCTCTATTTATAGCCTCTATGCACAATGTTCCCCATGCAAAAGTGTATTATGTTGTCCATTGTGTAACAATTAGGAGAGAATTCACTTAATTGTTGATGCAAAATAAATTGCTGTCATTTGCATGCAATTTTTACTTTTTTTGTATTTTTTTGTTAAGCTTACTTACAGCATGGTATGAGTTAATATAAGCACCCATGCCTACATACATTATATTATATTATACCCGTCAAGGCCACGTCCAGGATTTTGTTTCGGGAAGGGGGGAATTATCATTCATAAATGACAATTACAATTATTCACGCGAAGCGCGAAAAAATTGAGCCAAAAACACACAAGTAAAAATTTTCGCGATTTTTTTGGTGAAACAACCTCTTTTTTGGGATTTCGGGGGGCATGTGCCCTATTGCCCTGCCGCTAAATACAGCCTTGTACCCAGAATATTATGTACCTATGTGTTAGGTAAATACATTGGTTCAATCAAGAGCAATTTTTTTCAATTATTCAGAAAAACAGAATAAAATTATAGCATGCTTTAATTTACATTTGTGTTTTTTGCCATTGTACTTATAATTTTTAAAATATATTTCTCCAGGTAAATCATTGTCGATTTGGGTTTAGAATTACAGTATGTTTAAATATATACTGTACATTTACATCTACTGTGAATATATCTACTGTACATTAAGTGAGTGGCTTTTTAAAAGCATATTGCGAGAAATTTTCATGAATCATAAATCACGAATACTATTACTTTGCATTGCATTCTCAATATTAATGAGAAAACAGCTCCGATTCCATGAAGTAGAGCAACGTAATTTTACGGGAATTACTATGATAATCCATGTAGGAAAACGCAATTATGATTTGATTAACTACACCATAAATAAAAGAATTATGTTGGTTATGTAAATAGGTCTTAGTCCTAAGTACCTGTTTGTGAAAGGAGGCATTGCTTGTAAAAACACTTTTTTATCGTCTATGTACGATTAGAAATAATTCAGTTCATACTTCATACAATCTGTTTATTTTCATCTATTTTTACTTTTGCATAATCTAGTGGCAATATTAGGTATTGTGTGAAGGTATTAGTAACCTGATTATGTACAGTGAGAATCCGTTTCGTTTGTATAATAATAGACATGAACGGATAATATACATAATAATTTATTCACAAACATAAAGCATTTGTACATGCACAAAATGAGTGAACAAGCAAGTGAAGTCATTCTGATGAATGTTACGATTTGTTAAAAAAACTCTTGTCATTTTTATTATTATTCTTTGGGTACCTAGTACCTATGTATACCTGTACTTATACAAAAGGTATATACCTAACAAAATACGATAATATTCCCACTTAAACAATTTATACATGTATAACTAAACAAATATTAGAGTTTCATTGTGTACTTAAAAGCAGCTAAAGTATTAAAGTAGCTAGAAGAGTAGCTTGGCCACACATTTCACCTGTGTGTGTGGTCATAACACTACAAATGAATACTTTTACAAATATACCACTACAATGCAAATACGTAGGTGTACATATTTGGCATAGCTTGCACGCATATATTTGTGACTATGACTTGTCATAGATATTTTCTACTTTTTGTTGCTCCAAACTTTATTCAATTCATGTGTGTAGCAAATTCCATTTGAATGCGACACAATCTGTGTACTGTAGAGCTTCTTTGTACTTATAGCTCTAAAATTTTTACATAATATGAAACCTTATTTTATTATTAACACACACACACACACACACACACACACTATACCTAGTATTTGTAAGAATAATGGACAATTCTATGAACGAATTAGTTCTAATCAGAAATCCTTTGGTTTTATGACAAGCGAAAGTCATAAAACACTATTAAGTAGTTACACAGTGTAGAATTGCCCACATTTGTCAATCCTGAAACACAGTACAGGCAGTGATTGTAGTTTTAGTCGCCCCATGGTAAAAGCAACTACACAACAGTAGTGCTTAGCACATAGGAGCTTCCAGCTTTAGCTCAAAATTTTATTATCATTTTTTATGAGCTAACATGATTACTATTATACCTGGAAGAATTACACTGTGTACGAGTGTAGGACAAAAGTGTACACGTAGCATAATATACTTCACATAGTAATATTGACAACTTTTCCCTACTACAATTATTACACACAGTATTATAGTAGTGTTAAAAGCAGCTTTGCTTTTCTACGAATAATATTCCTTACCTACACTTTCCATTGTATTATGAATATGCTCCTTTTTTGGGACTTGGAACTAATAATAAGAAAGACGGATACGGAACAACAGGTATGTGTTTGCGTAATATTTCAATATAGGTGCATTATTAATTGACTTAATTGACATGTGGTACATAATCAGTTTAATGGTGATACATACGATAGATTTGATTGATGTAGTATAGCATAGAACAGAGGTATTTCCATAAATATTGTAATTGTACTCATAAATAGTAGGTGTATGGTGTACTACACGTATTATTGATTATGATAAGTTGACGACTGATAATTATCGTACGTGTGGCATGTAGCGCCTGGAATTGTAACTAGGTGAAAACACCGGCAGACATTAGTGATACTGTCGATCATGATAATGTAAACGTAATACGAATAATAGTGATAATATAATTTTTATTATTGTACAATCAGTACTTGAGTACATAAGTACATACCTTTAATGTGTTTACTAGTTCTGTACATTATTACAGCATACTAATGTTTTTAAGTGTAGCTTATTGTTAGTAAAATGACTGTACAGATTGATAAAACCTATAAGTAGATTTTTCGACTGTTTCAATCGGATTACCTAGTGTACATTTATATAGACACTTATGTAGATAGTTTGTATTGCACTTTACACTCTAGTACTTAATTGATACACGACACTTACATAACGTCAATCAACTAATCAAATCAAATTTTAAACAGGATTGGGCAGTGTGCTGTGTGCGTGGAGTGTAGGGTTTGGTTTTGGTGTGGTGTGGCAGTTCATGGCAAGGCAAAGTGATATTTTTTTTACGATCACTTCAATTCGAATCTAATCTCTTCATAACAAATTATATCTAAATACTACAGTCCGTTTTTTTATTAGATGATCTACGTCTTCCTTTGTGGTTTACAAATAGAAATGATATAATACAACACAGTGACACAATACAACTACATTCTTCTTGTTCTTACTTACTTACTTAGTAAGTATTAATATTCATAATAACAAGCAGGGAAAACCTCCTAAGTACCTAAATTATGTACGTAATAGGTAGGTAAGGTACATAGGTAAGATAAATACTACATTATTATAATTAAAACATTTTCAGAATTGGCACGTGT
This sequence comes from Pogonognathellus longicornis, assembly GCA_034694085.1. NCBI lineage: Eukaryota > Metazoa > Arthropoda > Collembola > Entomobryomorpha > Tomoceridae > Pogonognathellus > Pogonognathellus longicornis. Next base: position 17,563 of record JAQFYB010002414.1, read on the forward strand.
GTTATGAGTGATTTAGGTAGGTAAGGTAAGTGTTTAGATAAGTAAGTCAACGTAATAAACACCATTCTTTAGTCGTATACGCCAATTAACTCACTTCATCGGCTTTTGTCAGAAAGGTTAATTTTGTTTACGATTTTTCAAGTATGTAGGTACTTTTGTACATACAATATTATATTACTTAAACACTTGATTACATATTTGTACATACGATTAGTTGGACTAACAAGTACATAAGACTTATAAGGACACTTTATTGATATTGATCATCTGTGTATCATGACACCTGTGCGTGCTCTGCTGTAATTATTACATAACAAATTATCTTTTAGGTATATCGTGATCATCAAAAAAAAATTATCAGTTAAACAACAACTAACTACTATTTATATACCAAGGCTGTATCCAGCGGCAGGGCTCTAGGGCACGTGCCTCCTCCCCCGAAATCCCAAAAAGGGCTCATTTTACCATCAAAGTGCTCTAAATCGTAAAGTTTGATGCGTTTTAGATTGACTTTTGCTCAATTTAGCTCATTATTTTGTGCTATTCGCGATAACTGTCATTTATAAAAAAATTATGACGCTGGTGCCCTCCCCTCAAACCAAATCCTGGATACTGCTCTGCTATATACATAGTAGGAACATCGTAGTAATACTCGAAATACTATATCCTACTACTACTACAGATTCTATACAAAATGGTACAAAAAAATAAATTACTAATCTCTGTAATGTTCTGAGAACAATAATCCCACAACAACATTTTAATAACTTGTGTCTGTCTATCTGTGTGTCTAATGTTTCTCTCTAACTGACAAAAGTGTTATTTATTATCAATCCATCCATACATATCGTAAAGATGATGATGAGAGTGAAGTGAGATAAAAACTGGAGATATGCTCTCGGTGGTAAAGTACAAGTGTATTTTTTATCAGAGAGAGTGCTATCTCCAGAGTGGTCTATGGCGAAAATAGTGTTAAAGTACAAAACACATGACAACAGACAGAGACACTCGTATATTTGTAGAAGAGCATCAGAAACAGAGACCAAAGGCATAGAGAGCCATAGAAAAAGAGAGATTACTGGTTGAGACTGAGTGAGGGGATGATGACGTACGTAGAGATATAAGAGAGTTTCATATTAATGGCCTAAAGTCAAGTCATGTCAAGTGTTTTGGGTTTACACCCAGTGCAATCAAGCCTCAATCCACAGATATGCCATGTCAGTCCAGTCTTGTACTCAATACACACACAACCACAGCAAAGCATCACAAATACAGTTACGTTACGAAACAGAGATAAATGGTTCAAATGATAAATCTGTTTGGTTTATATATTACTAGTACTTTATACGTGGAGTCACTCTCTCATTGCCATTCCCAAAGCCACAATGTAATAAGAACCACACACACCAGAAAAGGAAATAGAGACTTCAGTGTTCAGAGACAGAAAGACAGAGAGAGAGAAATTCTAATTCAAATCAAAGGTACAAAGTTTCTATTACTTGGACATGTTTCTAAAAGGGACAAGACAATGCCAAGAGACGAGTCAGTGAATAAAAACAAGAAATTTCTTGTACAGAACAAGTCAATTGTCAAATGTCTTAAGAAGAGCAGCAATTTGGTTCTATGACACTATCTGTTTGTGTGCTGTACACAAAAGCACAAAAACTTTCACAGAATAAGCCAAGCCAAAGAAATTCTACTAAGTATATACAAAAGCCCGTAGTCCTACTAAATACACCAATACCAAACCAAGACCACCATACCCAATACACACTATACACTCTGTATAATATTTGTACAAGACTAAAGACTAACTAGTGTATTTAGTACATACATACACTCTCTGTCTGAATTCTCATTTTATATTTATGTCTGTACAGTATTTCTTCCTTCTATTCTGCCACACTAAACAAAATAATACTTCTACAGAGATACACTCATAGTAGCGTGTCTTACTTTCCCCAGAGATTGGATTTATAAAATAAATCCTTATTGTGACTAGCTTTTGCTTTCTCGCCAGTACATTTCTAGTGCTAGAACAAATATTATTTCTCCTACTACAATATACAAACACAAACACACCCTACTTACTTATTGTGCTTTGCTTTCTATGTAGCTACCTACTGCAAATAATATATTCGTAGATTCTAAAAGCATTCTATTAAACTACTTGTAATATTATACACACATAAAATATATACACCTAAACCTAAACAAGCGCTTTATTGTGTAAGAGTATATCTGCACTTTGCTTTCCTAAGTTTTTCTTCGAGTAGCTATTCTCCTGTTTTCTTCCAGGATTACTTTTCGACGAGGGAAAAGAATTATGTATTTACTACATGCATTCAATACCTACACACACAAAATGAAATATGATCTACTATAGCGTAGGTAGGTATCGTATCCGTAATAAAATATTAGATTTTGTATATTCGAGTTGGGTATGCGAAATAAAGTATTAAAAAATATACTAGGTATGGTATAGTAGATGGATATTAGTAATATCCAACACTGGAGATTGGAATTGGAATTTAAAATAAAATCGACAGAGAAAACAATATTATCTCTGTGTATGTATAAAAGGCAAAAAACTGAAGTGTGCTACATAGAGGTTCTAGGGTCTAGCTGGGATGATGGGACTATGGAGTAGGTAGGTATGTATGGATAATATTTACGTAGCTTTAAGAAATACAAGAATAAAAGGAGGCTGGGCTGGTTTGGGAAAGCTGGGAAAGTGGGGAATCCGTTTTTGGGGATATTATTGTATGTATGTGTGGTCTGATTCCTTTTGGTTGTTGTTACTTTATATTGCAGTGAAAGAAGGAGCGGCTGAGAATGGAGTTGACGTTGAAGCTGTTAGTGCTGATGCTCCTGCTCCAGGCTTGTCGTCACAAACTCAAGAAAATCAAGGGAAAAACTAATATCGCTCTATGTCTATGTGTTATCCTGGCTGATGCTGTGCTGGGCTGCGGTGTGATGGTCGTCGTGGCTTTTCTGTTCTGTTTAGAGACTTCGGATACTCCGAATCTTCTCTCTCTCCCTTTCTTTCTCTCTTTCTTCATTCTGTCTGCTTTCTCAAGTGTTGCTACACTCCCCATTCCCGTATATAAACGTATAAAGTAGTTCAGTCAGAGTCAGAGTTGAGTTTAGTCGAGTTTCCTGCAATAATATTTCATAGCACTACTACAGGAGAGCTTCTCAGCATTCACTTTGACTTACTGTTGGTATTCCTCTCCCGAGAAAAGTAAAGTAATGGGAGTGAGTAGGTGTCCTAGACTTCTAAGTATCTATGTGTGCAAGTAAGTAAGTAAAGTACGTAGGAGCTTTTACTATTACCACACATACATACATACTACTCCTACATACTTATCTTCCTCAACTTACATTATACAACACTATCCTGTATGCACCAATACAACTAGCTACTTACTTATTACTACAGTATGCAAGGCTGTATTTGTATTGAAAGAGGGCAAACAGGGCACTTGCCCAATTTGAAATCTTAATTAAAAGTTATTTCATCATAAAAAGACAAAAATTCCAACATTTTTCGCTATATTATGTCTTATTTTGATGTATTCTATATTGAATTTTAGTTCAATTTTTACGCGAGAATGCCCAACACTTGGATTTTGTCCCTCCAGAAATCCAAAAATTCTTTCACCATAAAAAGACACAAAAATTGAAACAGAAAAGACGCAAAATTGCGCTATGGGCAATTTTGATGAATTCTATATTGAATTTGACTCTTAGGTGAAATTTTCCGCGATAATGAGCACTTTTGTCCCTAACAATTGGATTTGGATTTTATCCCTCCTGAAATGGAATGCTAGATACGGCCATGGTACAGTATGTGGGAGTAGTATCCTTCTGTCTACTATGATGAAAGTGTTGGACTTTGAAGAGCCATCAGGCACATAATAACAACTTACACAGTAAGTAAATAGCGGGTTAAAGGAGTCTTCTTGTGTTTTATAGTGCAATAGATAGATTTAGTAGTAGGATGAGTCGGAGTAGGAGTAACTAAAGCTAAACCGAGTGAGCTGAAGCGAAAAGACACATGCAAGCATTATATATGGCCATAGGAGGGTTGTTTTGTGTATGTGTGCTACTAAGTAGTCCTGTTAGTGTCTATAGACATATCTTACATGTACCTACGTAGTAATATACCTACTAGGTATTGTACAGGCCATGTAATAGCTAACAATAAGAGAAAAGCGAGAGTGCTGGCAAGAGTAGAGTCAGTAATAGGGAAGAATAAGTGAGAGAGAGAGAGAGAAACTCAAGAATCCGAAAGTTCTTGAGTGCTCCGTTGAATTGAAGAAGATCGATGGATCGATGACGAGTCTTTGCTTCGGTTATGTTAGATAGACTTATGTTACACAAGAACGTGAAGCTATACACTCCTATACAAGTAAATACATAGACTCTTGTACTAGAAACGACTCTGCTTTCTATTCTAGTATTCTAGTATTATATTCTGGTCGTCTCTAGTGAAAATCTATAGTAAATCTACTAGAGTTCTAGTAGAATGAAGTGGAATTTAGTAGGAGTAGGTAGGTAGTGTGTTAGATGAGTCTCATTTTGGTCTGTGTTCGTGTTGTGTGTAGTCCATGTACTACAGGCATGGCATGGGCTTTCTTCCTTAGCTCACAGCAGCACACCAGCTTCTTAATTTCATTCAAGCGGAGAGCCGCAGATCCACACAGCCGAATCTTCCTTCATCATCATGCAGTCTCACCCAACTTCAGTCCTCCTCGTCTCTTGTAGATGTACTCCAAGACATAATCATTCATAGTGCCGCATAATGCTGTGCTAAAAGAGTAGGTGCTCTAATACATAGACGTAGTCCTACCAAAAACCAACATAATCATCTGAGTTATCTGAATGAGGTCATTTTCTCTTCTCTTTTATACCAGTAAGTAGTAGACCTACACTTACTTTACCATAGTCTGTGAGTGAAATACAGAAGTGAACTTCCGCAGCAGACTACCACTAGTACTTAAATCCATCAAAAGAACTTAGAACTTCTAGAACTACATTGTAGTTCCAAATATATAGGGATCATAGTATCACACTAGCTTATTATATGTACTAGCAATACATACAGATACAACTATAGACAAACACCAACAAACTATTAATTGAAAGTGTGTACAAGTTATGTGTTGAACACAAATACTTGCAGAACGAGGAAACAACACCAGTTAAAGATACACAATACAGATACATAAATACAAACACAAGTCTAAATATTTCTAGTCCCTTTTTTAGATACATACATGTGCACCTGTGCAATACATGCACAATTTAAATACTAGTATGTATACCTCTACATACATACACTAGGGAATAATTCTAATAATTTACAAACAAATAGTAACAATTCTACATAGAGAGTTGTATATCAATGAAAGTGACACGAGCAATAGACATTTCTTACCATGTCGTATGTATATGGTAATTTGCGTGAGAATTCTGGTCGTTTTAATTTCTACATTTACCACAGTCAAGGAAGTACCAAGGAACCACGGTTGTATGTACACATACATAGTTTATTAGTTTTCTTGTATACCTGAAAGTGTGTGGCTTGGTTGCAGAGAGTATTCGAGTCGGAAGTTGGAGACAGGAGTTTTAAAGAGACACTGTTGAATGTGAAATGTTGACAGACATACTAAGATAGTGTTACATAATATATAAACCACAATAATGTTAAACAATAATGAAGGAAGTGCTATACAGATACAATGTAGTAATACATATACATAGTTTTAAGTAAGTGTAATGATATCACACATACAGATACACCTGGCTCTCAGAAAACGAGAAATGTGCAGGTTACTTATGCATTAAGGAAAAAGATAGCTAGAATAATAGCAACAGCTATACACAAACATACAACCAAAATAATAGCAAATAGCAATCATTGTGAACAGTTGGACCAAATTGAGAATGTACCTATTAGGTTGTAATTGAAGTATAGTGACCCGAGTATGCGGGTTCCTTACACAGACACACACAAACACGTATAAAATAATAATATCTTCATTAACAATTCATTAGACTATCACAATCTCCACACACATAGAGCACCATACCAAATATACCAGTCTGTATCAAATGTACCATAGCACTTCTAATAATATCTTCGCCAATAATGATACACGTACGAAAACCATCGCTTTAAAAGAAAAGTGCTCATTCATGTAATGTGTAACTACACACTCCTTCTTTCTTCATGTTATTATTGCTGGTGCTGGCTTGTTGCGTCTTTGTAAGTCTTATCGTTGTATAAGTACAAGTATACCCCTGCAATTTCATTCATGATTTACAAATACGTTTCTTCGACTAACTAAATTGCATTGTTACTGTACTGAGTACTGACTGTCGAGTCTTGTCTCAGGTAAGAATTTCTATCTAGTATTTATTATTACTTTATTACATACGTATATATATAGTAGGTAGGATTCATTACGCGTACGCATACGGAGCGTAATCCTACATAAACATAGCATGAGTAGAATATTATGTTATCGTTGTATAGACCCATATTATAAGTGTATGAATTAAATTATAATAATTTAGCTAGAATTTTTAACATTTTTTAAATTTACATTTTCATTTACCACAGTGTTTCCATTTTTGTTGTATTGTATTCACAATTTAGTCAATAAATGAATACTACCGTTAGTACTGTTGAAATAATCATGGCTGGAATGCAAAAATCAATTCAATCTCTCAAACTTTATTTTTTATTTAGAATCATACAATAATAAATCCTGTGTACAAACAATGACTTCACATCAAAAATCAATACAATTTCATGTATAATTTATAGTCTGTAAAAGTGTCAAGAAAAGAATTTAGCACTAGTATTCTAATTTATTACTTTGTTACAGAATGAAGAAGTCAATTAGAGTTATCAACAAATTAAATATTTTCACTAAAACTACCTGAAACAGATTAAATTTTTTCCTTTTCGCTTTCAGAATAATTCCAAATATTGAAGTATAGTTTAAATTAGTAATTAGGGTTCACTATTTCGTTTTCAAGTATAGTATAAATAAGTACAGAGTACAGGTAATACTTTTAGTTTTAGTACAGTCAAGTCGAATTAGGTGATTGATATTGACATTACATGTTCTACACA
>JAQFYB010002415.1:0-24707 GCA_034694085.1 Pogonognathellus longicornis
CAAGTGCGGCGTGGTGAAGTGAGAATGGTTGTGGTGGCCGTCGCGCTGTTGGTTGTGGAGCTAGTGAGTTCTGACAAGCATACCTCTGCGCTTCAACACATTCGCATTCCCATCCACGAGGAAAGCAACATGATGTATCTGTATTTACTTCTACACACAAAAGTAGCAAAAAAGGAGCACTAAACACTATCTGTCTATAAGAGTAGGTACTTACACAATGTACTTACACAATATGTGCCCAGTGTACTGAGCTGTTTGTACATACACGTATTAAATTCTATTCCGTTCTATGCATGAGTAAGCACAGCCGTTTACGAATGAAAGCTTACATTTAGTAGTAACATGAGTACACAGTATGTGTGCATATAGTGGGGGTAAGTACATTTGTGCATGTGTATGTGTTTGTGCATATTACACAACAAAATTCCGACAAAGGAAGAAAACAGCACTACTGGTAGGGCACGATGATCTTCTCTATTTGTAATATCCCACTGTGCAAAAGTAGTTTGGCTTGCCTCTACCAGCAAGACATTATTCAGCATGATATACGTACTCGGCAATGTTGCTTATCAAGACAAATGGGTTTTTGCAATCAATATTTTTTGGTTTTTATGGCAATGTAGTATTCTACATAGTATGTATTGTAGTAGCTTGTCTTGTTGAATAATACGAGTAAGCAAAAACTTTGTATAGTAGTACACTACTACCATTCTTGGTCGGCTGGTTTGTGTTTCTGTTGCGAATAATATCTTGCACTGTTTGAAAGCAAGGCGGTTGCCTTTGTGAGGTTAAGCAGAGCAGGCGAGTGAAACCATAATATTATATACACAGAAAACATTTAGGAGTTTTGCAAAGACGAAATTGGCATGATTGTTCTTCGAAATGGATTCCATTTTAAGATTGTACATTGTAGTACAAAGCGTCTGGTTGTATTCCTGATGTTACTAGTACTCTTCAGTAACGATATACATTGTAGGTATGGTATCTGTTGTACACTTATTGTAAGAAACATAAATATTTCACTCTTTGTGAACAATACATGTATATAAGTAGTGCAGATACACAAGCGTAGTCATCCGTCCCTTCTATCCATCTTTCCATACTTTTCTATTGCAAGAAAACCTTTTAAGTTGGGCCAATATATAGCAGCACAACAATACGAAGCACAAAAGCTACAAACAATGCCGCACAAATATAGAAATGCATTTGAAAAGAAATGGATTCACTTCATATAAAACATGAAAAAGACTCTTTCTAAGGACAAATCCGTACATCTTCGTTTGTCTATGTTGGAAGAAATCAAAGGAAATCAAGAGAGTTATTTGTTGTTGTGTTGCAGGCTGATTGTGAACATTGAGGAATATAATATACAATATAGGTATATGTAAAAATACAAGAAGGGACGCTTTGGTTTGTATTTGTCTTTTGTGTCTGTCTTTGTAAGTTAGTGGTGTAGATAGGCAGTTATTTAGTTATCTCTATATGTGTCATCATGTGTGTGTCGCATTGATGTCTATCTGTATATTGGAAAACCCTTTGGACGAGCATTGATTTTTATGTATAATTTATTCCACTTATTTCCGAGAAAACACGCAAACGTTGAAATGAAATAATGTGATGCACTGGAGAACATACATAAGATATTAGTTCGTGATACTCGCTGACGAACAAAATTTGGTAAAAGAATTTAAGGAGTAGACATGGCTTGGTTTGTACGTTTGTACCATGCATGGGTTCATTTTATTTCTCATCATCTGAACGAAGTCAGCTTTGCAGAAAGAGCGATCCAAATTGGCCCAGATGGCAGGATAACAAGCATAATAGAGTCATTAGTGTCAGAAAACTGTAAGTTATTGAATAGATAACTATCTAGTCAGGTTTTTGAGGGAAGTACACTCATAAATAATAAGATTGTAATATTCTACTTTCATCTTTAAGTTATGTACAGATTTGTAGACTCCTGTTTAATTTCAACGGGAAAACTGAAGGATAAAATGCAAATCAGATGGCAGATTTACGAAAATCATGTTCCCTGTAAGTTTAACGAATGTAAACTTTTAGAAATTACCCTTTTGCAGAGATGTCTTTGACTTATTTCCTAAACTTCACCTCTACAAATGTTTGGGCATGTATGTGTATCCCTATGCAAATAAAAGCACTCAACCTAAGAAAGAAACTAACGAAAACGAATTCGCTTGTTGTCTTGTCCGCAGAGAAAATAAAAAGTTTCACTAGCTCTGCCTAGCCCAATCCAAATGTATGTAACTAGGTCGAACAAATTCACACAAAAATATATCCACTAGTGTACACAATTTACATGGCAAAACTACAAATCCCTCTGAATGCAAAACCTCACCATCGATATATACATACACATACATATACATACTTATATATGTAGCATATGTGTGTATATTTAGATATTTTCCATGCATGTGTGTGTAATCCGTGGAGGTATATGCTAATACGCGGGTTATCAACCCTACAATCACCACGATATGCGCTTCTGTTGGCAATTCTAATGATTTCTCTTTGACCTGTCCACATATGCTTATAAATCTATACTGTCATACACACAATCACTTTATCTGTGCACGTTGCTTTACGTGGAAGTAAATTTCACTGTCTAAAAGGATAGTTTATGGCTCACATGGAAAAAGAGAATGTAATACAATGAAGTTTCCTTGCGTTGAGCCAGCATTACTTTTTGGCACAAGCTTTAATTTACATTTAATTAAGATAAAGATCAATGAACGACTTTGTCATGCGAAAGTAGACCAGAGACAGTGCGGAAAGCATACAAGGTCGCATTGTCCCTCATATTGTGGTAATGCCACTGTTCTGTAGCCTTATAATAGTTTCACTAATGAAAAAGTTTCCGAGTTCCAGTTGAAAAGTCAAAGCTACAATGAGTATATACAGCATGACGAATTTCTATGCAATGTATCTAAACGACATTATACCAAAATTTCCTGGGAAGAACCTTATATCACATTTGTAGGTGTAGAGGGTAGACCAAAGTTGAATATTAAGTATGCACGAACGTAAAGCTATGCCAGAGTGATAATGCATCCGGTAGCCCATCAAAAACCTACGAAACTAGCTATGCGGCTAGTATACTTTACACGGGTTTGTGTATATCTCTAAGGATATGTATATGACCCTGTATAATGTATTAACTTGTCATATCTGTTGTTACTGACAATACTTTAGGTCTGTAACCCCTAAATAGTTTTTGTGTACTTGGAAACAAGGAAACCACACAGTGCGAAAGTTCAGTCCGGATCAAAAGACGCACGCACACATGCAAAATGTGTCTGCCGTAGTATTTATGTAAGAAATCCTTTGATTTGTTCCGAGTAGACAAGTATTATGTACACGTTGCATTCATTCAGTGATGTAGTGTGTCTGGACAGTCACACAAATAACAGTGTATAAGACGGAAACTGGATTTGTCGTCGTCCGGTTAACTGATTCTGCAAGGTCTCTGTATGGGGTTTAGGAAGTTGTGATGTGTGAGAGAGGATTTTCTAAGGGAAAGTGTGTGAGGACTGAAATAAGTGTAAAATAAGTAGCCTCATTGAGAAAATAAGGACGACGAAGCTGTGATTACCCCGAATACGCAGCAACAAAATAAAACTCTATCGCAGTGCACAGAAATAGCAGAAGAGCAAAACATCACACGGTGCACGACAAGGATGAAGATATATCAAGGAAGGAAAGTGTCGGCAATGAGAAGCCCAAGCGGGATAGACGTTGGCCGACCTCCTATTTTCCGGTTTGGCTACCCCATTGTAGGCAACGCATAAAGAAACATGTTTTTTCCTCACTTTTTCTGCTCCACTAAATTCTGGTTGAAGCTGGAATTTCACTATTATTTGTGTTTGTATACATTTACTTACTATTAGTAATAACAGTCAAGTCTAAATCCAACTAAACTCGGAAATGTTATATAAGACGACAACAATATGTCTCCCGCTGTTCGCTTTTATAAGTACTGGCGCTCTACACTCCTACTATTAGATTGTGGAAGATGATAACAGCCTTTGCACTCTAAATAAAAGCAGATATTCAAATAACTGTGTCAATCTTTCTTCCCTGGCCTTCCTCTACTATAAAAACCTAGTGTCTATATGTGTCTCTGAATATACTGGACTATATTTGTCAGTATGTTCGTATGCTGTGTAATGTATGACTCGCCTTTGATTTCAAATGGTTACCTACATTCCTTGCATAGCAAATAAAAAGAAAAGAAATGGAATGAAATTTAACATGGTAGGTACTGTGAAAGCCCTATATAGCTACATAACATACAACTAGGTATACAAGAGAAGATATTCAAGTACCGATACAGCATACTGCATGTATCTGTAGAACGTGGTAAGATATAAAGACACGTCAGTAGTGCAGTCGCATTTACAGAATAAAGAAAAAGATCGCCCCCAACTCTCGACAATATGACAAGAGGACCGACAACATTCATTGCAGAGGGTGGTATTGCATATTACTACCGGTGGCCTGGCATGCAATGCCAAATCAGCCACCAGGCAAATACGTTACCTAACCCGGGTATAACTGTTACACTTTCTTCCGTAGGAGTATACCACAATATAGCTAGCATAGTGTTGTACTAGTAAGTAGTAGGTATTTTAGAATGGCTGTAATGCTTAGTCGCTTTGCTGAACTAGTACACGGAGAAAGGACAAAGTATGCCGGATCTGGTAATGTGAAATAGAATAGAATGGAATAAAATAAAGGAATGAGAAGGAATGAACTGAAGTGGAATGGAGCACAGGAAAAAAGGAAAAAAATACGACTACAAGACAGAAGAGAAAAGAACAGATTGGGATTGAAACTATAATGTACGGGATCTTTCTTTTCTATACATGAAGTTATGGGTGTGGTAGTGGTTAGAGACAGTAATGTAGCTTAAAGCGTCAGTCAGTTGAAGCAAGGTTCAAGTCTTGCTAAAGTCCAATAAGCTCTCGCTTCACTCACAAGAATAAAAGGACAGGACAGTTCCAGCACCAAAACCTCCTCACCGGATGATAGAAAGAAAGCTCACTGCTAAAAATCTGTTTTTCTCTTACTTGAGTTAAAGCAAAGCAAAGTCAAGCTAAAGCCAGACAAAAAACAACTATAAACGAAATACCTTGGTTCACTCGTGTCATGGCAGAGGCAGAGGGTGGAAGTTGAAGGCTGCTACTCTCCAAGTGATATGGATATCGTCAGAAAAGTCAAGCAACGCTAACAATAGGCTTTTTGCACTAACAAGTGCAAAACTATATACGAGCACCATGTACAAAACAAGACAGATACTCCCATTACCTTTTTATATATTGGCAACATTTTTCCGTGGAGTAAAATCATACACTTCATAACATAAATAGAAGAACAATAAGCATATAGCATCCCGTGTACACGTGCTTCTTATATGCACCATGTTCAAACCTTGGCTCCGCAGGACTTTACAGACTTAGTTTTTCTGAAAATCTGTGTGAAGGGTAGAGGAGACAAGTCAGTTTGGCTCAGTGAAGCCAATTCAAGACAATACGAAGAAGCGTGATAAGATAAAGATTCTTTGTATGCTTAAAGTGTGGCGATACTACTTACTACATGGTGCAGCATATGATTTTAGTCGTGTTTGTAGATAGGTACATTCATAGTAACATACACATAAAAAAGAAAAGGAGGAAAAAGGGTTATAAAAGTACTCCATGTCACTAAGATTGAGTAAAAGAAAAGAAAGTGAGATAGAGAAAGTCACATACTGTTTTGTCCTTCAGCAGGTTCACTTTGCAGTGCAAAAAAGCCGTGGATCCCAAAGGGGCAGTTATATTGGTGAAGTTAGTGTGATCGTCAAAATACGGTAGGGGTTCTGACGTTGTGGTTGTGCCCATATCCTCCTCGGAGTCCGTCTCGTAATCTGAGTTGCATACAGGAGTACAAAAGAATCATATTATGAGCACGACATCAGAATCATATTATGCAGACACCTATGTAATCATGATGATAAAATGTGTGTCTGTATGTGTGTTGGCTTTATGACGTGATCAGACACTGTGAGTAATGTTAAGCACGAGAGCATAATAATGTTGCGGTACCTGTATAGAAACGGTCAATATATTACACATGAGTGTGTGGTCTTCTAGTTGGGTCGGCATACGAGACTACAGGGCATGACATAATACGAAAGAAAAGTCTGTAGTTTGTAAGAACTTCGACCTGACAGTTACATTACGTTTGAATCGATGTTTTGAATAAAAATGCATAATATGAAAGCTAGTGTGAATTTGAATGGAATATATGACAGGGCTAGTATTAAAGAGCGAGCGAGAAACAGAATGTGTATATAGGCACCGAACAAGAGAAGAGTGGGATGGCCTATGGAAATACATTTATTTATAACGATAGCTCACGGTTCAGATTTCCACATTTTCACCACTCTTATTTACATTTTCAAATCCACTCTGTAACATCAACCAACTCTCGACACTTGCCGATGTACTTCTGTTCGGATGTCTCATGAGTTATTCTTGTACTTTTTGTACAACAATCTTGTTATATGTTGGTAGGAGAAGAGATTTAATGGGTTTCTCATTGTAATATTTATATTTGCAGTCTCCAGTCTCCACTGGAAGCAACACTGGAAGGATCCCATCTCCCATCCTGTGTGTGTAACCCTTGCCTACCAAGGGAAATACATCTGTGGATTTGATTCTCTGCTAGTTGACTGTCATTGGATATTTGTATGCGTTACGCAATCTGCTCCTTCCTCTGCTTTCTACTTCATTTGATTTCAAGCTCCTATTTCATTCTGTTCTGCCATTCTTTTCCTGCTCATCAAAAATTAATTGAAATCCTGTCCGAATAAAAACAAGAAGAGTACTCCCATGTCCTAAATTCTACGCAGATGAAATCGAGTGAATGATATACACAGACCGAGAGAGACAATCCCGAATGAATCTTAATGGTAATAGTAGTGTATTGTTGTGTAATGAAAAAAGTGGATATAGGTCTGTACACAAAAGAAGTTCGCATTCAGCTGCTCTAGTGTATAAAGCAAGTATAATATGAGTGGAGAAATGAGAGAGACATTATTGCTGTTTCTACTAGGGGCAGGAGTTCGTTTAGTAGGACCTGAAAGGTTGGAATATGACGATGACAAGAACAATGAAAAGGGTTATGTGAAGACTGCTTATATTCCGTTGTATTTTGTATTCTCTGGCGAAAATTTCTGTTTTTCATCAGAACACATCATGAAGCACGTGAAGTATAATAACATTGCAGATGTTCACTAGTACCACCACGACGAGACTGATGAGAAAAACAGACACGTCAAGCAAACGAGAGACAGGACAGGCAAATGTCATTTTAGACTTTCTCAAGAAGATGGAATAAAACTTGATCTTGATTGCTAGTCATGTCTTAAGCTCCTCATTAGTTGTCATCACAAGACCAAGCAACGAAATGAAACGAGAAAAAACGTTGGAGAAAACTCGAGATGTGAGATGAGTAGTAGAATTGGTAGTGAAGTGACAAGGCTTTATTATTCATAGTTAACTAGTGCATTGTTCTCTATCCGTGTGAAATGACGAGAGAAATCTAGGTCGGGTCAAATACTTAATATAGGTAATAGTAATCATATACAACCATAAAGTTTCGTCTGGGGAGACAAACCTAGTTATTCAAACTAGACTTCAAGTCAAGATTCCAATTTCTTTAATTAGAATGGGACAAGAGAATGTTCTGTGTTGCAGAGAGAAATTGTCCTTCCACGAATCCCACTTTCCTAATAAAGATCTAAAAATGGACGCTGTTAAAGAGGCGAGACACTCATCTTATTACAGCCGCTTTAACAGCTCCTATATACACAAGCACTAACACTCCAACCTCCAACTGAACTATGCCAAATCTCAACCTCCAACCGGTTTAAAGCACCACTAACAATAAGAAAAATTATTTGAGCTTCTCCTGCTATCAAGTTACATGTAAAATCACTTAGTAAACTGGAAATTTATAGCTAGTCATAATACTTGATAGTTTGTTCGAGAAGAAAGCTGGTCCTACCAAAATTTGTGTAGTATGTATGAGTGTATAGTTTGAATGAGTGTGACTATCAGATATTAGCGAGTTTGGGAAATCTAAGTGTAAAATCGTCTTCAAATTGAACTCAGCAGGCGAATACAACTTAAATGAGTTCAACATAATATTTAGTTTGGGAAAGCAAATTCAAAGTAGATGCGCTCGAGTTGCAGAAACGAAGAGCGGGCAACTCAAAACACCACCAAATTGAATTCCTGCGTTCACTTTTGGCGCACATAAAGTGCAAGAATAGGAATTGACTGCATGAATTCAGGCTTTCCAAATTCGCTATTATTCTTTACTTACATACTCCATCCAAAGCTCGTCAACGAGAGTTTCTTCCAGTACTCGCCGAGCGAAATCGCAGGATATAAGCGTTTGGGGATATTCTATGCAAAACACAGTTCATTGTATACGTAATGCTGAACAAAATGAAACATTCCATGATGTACACTTTGCATTGGAATATCCCCTCAATTTGTACAATACTGCTATGCCGCCCACTGCCATCAAAGCTTTAGTAGTAGCTGAAGAGCTATATCTCTATGAAAAAATATTTTTAAGCCTTCCAATATATAATTGGGGTCTGTTCCGAATGTTGCCCCACCTATCATACACTGCTGATGATTGGTAGGTTCATACATTTATTTTTATAAATTTTTATTAATAAAATGGATGTCCTAGAGGGAATCCGATTTTCGATACCCGTATCAAAAATTCGAAAAAGATGGCCAAAAACGCGGACATCCCTTATGGATAGCCCCATACTTTTTTCAGGACCAACTTTCAGGCTTTCATTTCATATCGACACGACACTACACAAACTCACGCAAGAGGATAGAAATATAATATTATCAGTTGTGTCAGGATTTTAAAAACTCACTTGAAGCGGGAAGGCCAGTTCTATGTTCTATCATATATAAAGCATCCATCATCCTTTCATAATGTCCATATTTTTTCGTACAATGTATCTAAGTATGTGATGGGATATGTCAGAGTGTGCAAGTATCTCCCTCCTTGTACCTATTGTATATTTACAGAAGCACTAAGAAATGCACTGCGAATTGCATTAGCTGTAATACTATATAAGAGTACTTACATTAGACACTGTACTGTGTGAGAGTTAGTCGGCTACATTACATAGTGTCTGTTCACTACTTTCTGCACTTCCACACACTACACACATGCGAGTGCGAGTGGAATGAGTGTTAGGAGCTAGCTGTACAATCTGAGAGGACCACCACTACAGCTCTGTTATTGTTGAGTAGCTCCTATTGTGTTGCATCTGACATGTTAAATTTTTTACGAGCTTAATTGATGTGAAAGTACGTGCAGAGAATGAAACTTGTAAAAGTGTGTACACCCTAAGGAATACAAATACGCAGACGAACACTACTAAAACTTTCTTGTTAGTAGTCGCGCGAGTTTAGTAATAACGAAAGTTCTGTGAATTTAAGTTGAAAATATATTAAAGTGTTGTTGCATTACAAGTTAGCATTACGATTACGACTTGTATCAGAAGGGAAAGAGTGTATTCGCATCTATACATATATACAATCCTAGTTAGTACATGAGTTACGTAATAGTAAATTTCTTTGTTAACAGTATACCTATTGCTATTTATATATTGCTATATAGTGCCTACATCAAAGTTATTATTGTACTCAATAGGACGCAGATTGTGTGTATTGTGTTCACTTATGTTATATTTTATGTCTACCGCACAACAGACTTGAATCGACGAGTAGTAAGTATTTAGTATTTACCATGGTTTTGGTTAGGAAGGAGCAACTTGCTATTTTCGATTTTGTATGCATAATCCCAGGCTTTGGTTATATGTATCTCTCTGCCACTAACTAATAAAGAGACTAATGCATGTGGGTAGTCTTTCTTGCACACTACGACTACGACTCTTCGGCACAAACTTATTGTTGGTTCTATCTCTATTATACAGTGCTACAACTTTGTGCATTGTACTTGTAATATCACAGTAAACTCTTGAACTCTATATCCATCTAGGAGTACTAAATCTACTTATATAACTATTCCTAAGGACACACCACAAAAGTACACACATATATAAAATATATAGAAGCGGTTTCTGTTCTCTTGCTCATTTCGAGATTTGAAAGGAAGCAAGTAGTTCTCTTGTCATGGGAATCAGTGTTCAACGCACGGTCTCGCTTTGTTCCACTAATTTTGATTCATGTCAGATGCTCAATTTTTGATTTAAATTTCAAATTAGGATTGGTCATTAGTCCCTCCCATACACTTTATACCCAGTGTAGTATATAGCATATCCCTAGATCTTAATACCCATGCCAGTCAGGTTAGTCAACTTTGTCAAAGCTTGTATTACACAGTGGTACATTAATAGTTGAGACAGATAAGCCACGATGCTGGAAAACTGTTAAGAAGCGTAGTTGGAAACTTCAAAGTGCCCTGGTCATCGGATGGAACCACACGAAAAACTTTGCTCAATTTTCTCCACTACTTCAGCTCACCACCTCACCATGTATTGTGAATTCTGATCGGAAGTATTCTCCTATCTTTCCGTTGCCTGTCCTTTGCAGTCCTCCCTCCAGATTAAGAAAGTATTAACAACAACTTGTCTGCAGTGTAAGTAGAAGAAAGGGAAAAGAAACTTAAAGTTTCAAGTCAGAAGAAGCTGCTCGTAAAACTGCTATAAAATATATTCAATGCGTGCAGTATTCTTCAAGTTAGGATCACTAATGCTCAGAGTACTATTATAGTGTGAAAAACTATTGTATTATGGATGCACACAGTCATGCAAGCAATTTTGATGTGATGGGCAAAATCCATTCACCTCATCGACAGACAATAATATTACAGTAAAACTTTGCCCGTTTTGACATTCAATAAAACACAAACACATATATTTTGCATGTGGACGAATGAGTCAAATAGGCAGTAAAAAAGTTTCTTTTATAAATGAACGACTCCATTATGCATACCATGCATGAAATGAAGGATGAAGCCTGGTAGTAGGTAGCTTCTCAACTAAGAACCACGATGTTAAAGACGGATGTCTCTATAGATCCCACGCGTGTAATATAGCAATAGCCCCTCCAGAGATATATTGCTTCGTCTGTGTAGCATAAGAGGCAGACACAGCTGAGGAGGGAAAGATGTCCATTAAATGACATTAAACAAACGATTCTAAACTATCTTTATGGCTTTAATAGGGGCTTATAGCTTTGCTAACTAATGAATTGATCTGCTCCAATTCTTTACGACGCTTGTAATAGCAGAGGCGGCAGTCTAAAATCATAACCGAATTGACTCCCCTAAAATTTCCTACGTCATTCTGTGTCTTTCTATTCAATTACACACATCTTGCACACATATCTTTAATGCACTCTGCTGGTAATGCGATAGCGTACTGAAAATTAATGCATTTCAATGTCCACATAATAACATACTTCCCTTATTACCATAACTTACTGCGCACTTTCAATAACAAGACTACACTACAATTACTTGCTAGATGGATAGTGAAATAGCATGTGCATGGAGTTATTAACAATAAGATATGTTTCATTACTAGTTTCTAATTTGCATAATATACCATACAATCCATTATTATGTGCATGTACTATACATAGAGTAATAGTCATAGTGCATGGAGCATACAAAATTACTGACTCTCATTATTCTAGTCGCCTGTATATGTATTGTACATATATATTATTATTAGGTATTATAGTAGGTACTAATGTAGTCGCTATTACTAATAATAATATTCTGTATTACTTGTGCGAATTTGTGTTGGTCGAAGTATTGAGCAGACAGCAGACTGTATGGTGCTAGTCTGTGGAGTGGAGGCTGATGAGTGTAAAACAACTGAGCATAAGCTTCACTGCTTTCTAATGTACTTATTTACTCAACTAGTCTCTGTACATGTATTTTGTGTGTGTTCTTTGAAGGAACAAGTCTTTGTTACTTTGATGAGCTCTTATCTTTTCTTAAGCCGGAAAACCAACTTCCTCCGTTCTTTCTGACTCAATTCGGCAGCTTCGCACAACATCCAGTTTTAGTAGTGAAGAAACGATAAGCAAAGACTAATACATCTTATTCATCCAAGTTCTTAGTAGAAAAATTGGTCTGTTTTTGAAGTAGAATACATAGAGACGGGCGAGTAGAAACCTAGTGGTCCGTGAAGGTCTCAACAATATTGCACTAACTAAGAATAACACTCTCTGACTATAATAAACCTATAATATCCGGCAGATCTGTAGTATTAGTATTTACTATATGAATGTCAGTCAGATAGAATCCTTCTTATTGTTAGTTTCTTTTTCTGCGTAACAGACAGGAAGATGTGTATAGGACATATTAAAGACAGGCAGAGATAACGATGTAGTAAGTCACTCACACCACTATTTCATTATGTACATACATCGGATTGGTTTGAGTTGAGCGGATTTTTAGATTGGTACACGGAAAGTATGTGTATAGGAAATGCAACTGTCAGTAGGTAGCTTAACTATTCTTTTTATTTTATCTATAGTTGAGTTCCCGAGTTGGGTGAACATGTACTAAAAAGTCTGTGCAAGTCTGGAACATGAATGAAGAACAACATACCTAGATACAATACAGCTTTTATTTATTAGTAGCAGTACATCACTCTCATTCAGTGAGAATGATTTCTTTCTGTATGGCTCCTCTCTCTTTAGTTTTTCTCCTTTTATTGACTCCGACCCAGTCTCAGTCATTGGATTTAGTAGCTACTACCAAAGAACAACATACACATAGAGCTGAAACACATTCATCCTTTCCTTTTTTATATTGCAATCCCTTTTTTCCTTTTATCCGTTCTTTCGTTCCCATGAAGCAAGAATTAATTATTCGGAGATTATGCGGTAGCAAAGTAAGCGGCTTAGTTTCGGCACCATCCGTGCCATGCCATGTCTTGCCATTGCATTCCATTTCCAAAATTTGCCATGCATTGCCTTCCCATACAGCATTTGACTACGAGTACCTACTTTCTGTTAGAAGTAGCAGTTCCATGCGATTCCTAATTCAACGAGGTGCTCTCGTGGTGTTAAAATATACTTAAAATGGCATACTGTACCTATACAGTCAAAACTGGTTTACAAATGCAATTCACCTTTCCATAGATTTATAGCTCAAAAACCATGCATATCATTGCGGAGAGTATTAAAAGAGAATAAAAGCTTTTCCATCACTCTCTCTTTCTCTTTGGTTGATAGCATTCTTTTTGCATTTACAATGCTTTCGTCGGTTGCAGAAATCCAAGAGAGTGAGAGAGAGAGAGAGAGCGAGAACAAAGGAGAAAGCAGTCATGATTCGTGAGGAGAACAGGCTTAATTTTGCTCGCCAACTACAAATATAGTGGTTTTAGTTCCATTCTACTTTTACCTACAACATTTCTGTACTTTGTAATGATGCATTAATTTAAATTTATGAATTTAAATGCTCCGAGTGAGAAGGCACGCATATTGGAGTAATTTATGCGTGCGCTTAATCGACTGCAGTATAAATTAGAGATAAACTGTATTTATGGTCTAATTATCTAAGAATGAATGTGTACCTCAGCTATCGTACTCGTGTTTCTGCATAGACTTGTTATGTTTCAACTCAGTGTATTTTAAAATAGTAGTATAAACTCCAGTATAAACAGCAAGGTTAGGTAGAAAACAAAAAGGTACAATAAGTATTTAATAGGGTAATGTGGTTGATAATTTGAAATGAAAGTAACAAACAAGAGAAAGGTGGCTTTACCTGATTTTGCACATAAATTCCCACACAAAACCAAAACAACGACCACACGCCAGTAAGGCATAGCTGTTATCTTGAGCCTTTGGCTGAACGTTATTTACTGATAATGCAATGTGAGTCTTATGAATAGATTTTGACTTGTCGGATGATGATTTGGCGTGATGGGATTTTGAGTTTTGGTTAGAGGTTTAGGATGAACTCGGAAATATATAAACCACAGAGAAAGTCAAGTAGAAAGACAGACAAGAAATTCAAGTCAGTCACCGTGTATCTATTGTTCTTTATTTCCCTCGCTCTTTACCCCAACTCTGTATATTCCGCAAACGGAACTTTGGAACGGGAAAACCGGAACAATTCCGAGGATTTATTGAGCTAAGCTGATATCGTTAGATCTTTTCACGTTTTATTTTGTGGGGGACTCTTCGTCTTTATTTCCCTGAAGAATAAATAAGCTACCACGATTGACTCAGTTACTGAGCACAAAACAGAAGACGACTACCTAAGTAAAGAGAGAAAGAGCTTTGAATTTCTCTTACTCTTTCTCCCACAACCGCGAAGAAAAAAATGTTTTTATTTATTTTATGTTCTGACTTGACTGCTTGCCCATTTGGTTAGGGCTGAGAGTTCCCTTTGTTTTGTGATATAGTATGTTGGCTTGATAAAGCAATCAAGGATTTACTGTTGTCGGAGAGTAGTGAAGTGGTTTATACGCGCTTAAAGCCACGACTGTCTTGTTTTGTATTGTTGTATGTCCGTGGACTAAAATAGTGAGTAATTTTACGCAGGATGGATTATTGTAGTGTAGAGAGTTGCGAGATGCTCAAAGTTGAGCTGAAGTGTTCTGATGTTTTTATAAGGGATCGAATTTATTCTGAGTATTTATGCAAATGTCACGACCCATTACTCAAGCCAGTTATGTAAATATTCATGGGGGCTCCGTGAGACAAATTGGTTGGAAAACGAGTAGTCAGTCAACATTCAAGTAGGTTGCTTACACACAGAAAAAAACACACCGTGTGATTCACTTGAAATGAACTGAACTGAAGCGAACTGATTTTCAGTTAGCCTTGAGTGTGAAATGAACTTTACTTTGTTAAGGTTCTTTTGGTTGGTGAAAGAGAGTTTAGTTTACTCTGGCTTCGTCTTATTTACTGGCACATACACATTTAGCTGAGCCGGAGACGAGTAGATACAAACTTGTAAGATTGGAGAGTGGTGGTCTATATGTTTTCGTGTATACTGACGAAGGAATGAATGAATAGGAACTTTGCTCTCAGGAATAAATGGGATGAATGAATCGTCCCGGTGCGGTGTTCGCTGAGGAGATACTGAGTGAAGGGGGCGAGAAAGTGTGCGAGAGAAAGTAAGTGTCTTGGTGTGTCAGCGTCAGCGTCGATCAACTTCAGCCTAGGATGCGAATCCCCGACTGAATAAAGTCCTGGAGAAATCTTCGTTTTGGACCTGTACCCGGATCGATAGCCTTTGTCGCAGGATACAGGCTGGAATGTTTGGGCTAAAGCTTGGTTTGCACACACGGCTTCCTTTACTTTCACCATGTGAACAACTAAGGGCTGAAACTGAAATCCATAAGGGAGAACAATAACTTAACCCACTGCTACATAATGTGAAGCTAATACCATGAGCTGCGTCTACACAACGACTGCTCACAATAGAAATAGTAAAGACGGGGATTTAAGTTGAGTGTCAAGTAAAAAGAGAGAAAATGTTGTCTGATTCCTTTGGTATCAACTCGACAGCACAACTCGCACTGACGACGAGTATAGCTGAAACAAGTGCCGTAATAGGAATGCGAATTTACAATTATGTATACAATGTGCTTTGTGTATGTGTTGTGCTGTTTTGCGCTGTCGTAAGTTTTCACTGTGTATGTAAAATGTACTGTAGTAGAACTAAGAAAGGGACAAGTGAGTCAGGCTTTCTTGCTTGCCAAGGAAATAATTTTGAATTTCCTTTCTCTTATTACATACCATGTAATACATTTCTTTAAGCTACTACTGCTTTTAAATAATGTGGACTCGTATTTACTTTATACATCATGGTACAGCTTTGGAAACTTTTACTTCCATTTAGGTATATACCTAGGACACTATGTTTATATTGAGCAAATGCAAGCTGCATGATATGAGAATGAATTTACTGGATGTAGAAAACAAGTTTCATTTCACGATTTACAAATGCACTCTGAGTCATTCTAGAATGTTGGACTGGGAGTTGAAAAGAGCTGTGTAGTTCCCATCACATCACAGAATCACACAACACATCAGTTGCAGCTTCAATCTCCTGAAAGAAAATCTTGGCTGTGAAAAGTTATATAGTCGATTGGAGGACGAGGGAAGTGAATCGAAAAGACGAGACTCGACTTTGCTAATATATAGCCAAGAACTAACAGAATAGAAAGCAGGATTTGACTCAAGAGTGAGCGTGTCCGGGGTCCATCCATCTATCCATCCAAAATTCCACCCCTGCCATGAGCTGGGTATCTCATTGATTTTTTTTACACACACGTTTCACGTATACAAACACAAAACTTTACAAGTATTATTTATAGAAGAAATTTATTTAGCTTAGTGATGGTAGTGGACCACGGCACAGTAGCTGTAGTAATAGCAGTGTATATGTCCGTCAAAAAATAAAGAAAAGGTTTTATTTTTTTCTCCACTGAAAAGGCTAAGAAATAGGATTTTTTACTCTCACTCAATGACTCAACTCACATCGGAACAAAACACGGGCATCTCAACTTCAGTTAAACAAGAACTGAGACAAGCCAAACTCTGACTCGACCTGTGCTTTTTATACGATGGACTTTATAAAGATTTGTAATAAACAACATCGTTCATTCAACAAACTGTTTCCTTGATGCATCATCGTTATGATAATAGTAGTCTAATATCATGATATGACATTAAGGAAACGATTAAAACTTATTACCAACACAAAAACAAAACAGGATTTTGGTTTCTTGGTATTGTAAAAACAGGAAGAGAAAGTCGGTGGAGCCAATTTCAAGAATTGATACTAGTATTTGAATCGTTCTGTGTGGGTATTTGTGTAAAGCATATACATGGATATTCTGTTAAATTTTGAAATGACGAAATTCTAGTTTTGCCGAAGAATGATATTCATTTGGCATATCTCTGCATCAAATAGCATTGAATGCTAAGTTGAACTCTACGGGGAACTTTACATATGCTCATGGCAATGGTAATAGGGAATTTTATGCAGCAATGTATGTGCTGGGTCGTTCTGCTCTGCTACGCAACAAACTTAACCGCTTCTTAAATTTACAACCTAGGACAAACTTTCAGGACATTATATATAAATTTATTGCAAGAGGTCCAGAAAGAACCGTTCAAAGTAATTCAGCATGATTTTGGAGAAAGAGTAGGACTGGTGCGGTTCTGGCCGCTTGACTCTTCATTCTCGGCTGGCAACTGTCGTCTATACCAATAAGAAAAGGAGTTCTTCCGTCTTATTTGGTTGTGGTGTGCTCGTTGGTCGGCTCTTAAGACTGTGAGCAAGACACTTTGGTTGACTTTGCGATGGCTGGCAATAAGAACAAATTGAAATTTATGAATTTTCCTTCTGCATAATGTACGACATGACTAATATTTGATAACGAAATCTCGCGTGCTTCACTAAAAGGCACAGCTAAGGCTCAAAAGAGCTTAGGAAATACAACAAAACACTTCATATGAGGTTGATGAAGCCACGTTGGGCAAATATGTCAGTACCACGAGGTTGCCACAAAGTTTATGCCTTGTCGTAGAGTCAAAACACTTGAAAACAGTTGAGTTGGAAATTTCTAGGTGTATATACCGTGTATAGTACATATTTTACTCGAGGTAATGGCACAGGAATGTTGTTAAGGCGCTACTGCCACTACCCTACCCAGCTAAGTAAGGAACTTAGTTGTTGTAACTTTATATGCAGGCACATGGAGCCCTGACCAGCCAAAGAGTAGCAAAATACCCGAAAAGAAGACGAGTGAGTGTAATCTGTGAGTAAATAAAATGCAGCCGCGTGAGTTTCTTCCTCCATACACTGTGTGCATTACATACAGTGCGTCTTTTATGTTATGTGAATGTGTGCTGCCTCCTCCTACCTATTATTTCTACTGTACCCATTGTGTCTACAGTGCAATAGACTCCAGCAGAACACTGCGTTCTGTTTTCTATTGTATAAATGTTTTCCAGGCGTACTTACAGCAGACAATTGAAAGCCAAATGTCTTCTTTCTGAAATCAAGCGATTTCTTCCCCAGACCATGTTTTCAATGTATATTTACTATAAGCTACGTTATAACATAACCATTGTGCGTGCTCCTCCCATGCTAAAGTGGAGAGTGTACCTGAATACATTTGTATGGATGTATGCGTATTTCGGAGGGGGATCTGTAATCGCTGGGGTTTACAATTGTATATATATATTTTATTATCCTTTGTTATTGTATTTGTTCACTACGTTTCCTCTAAATCTTCATATTTACTAGTACATAGCTCCGGGGGTAAACAGTCGACGTATGTTGGGAACACCACTGCAGACACAAACCAGTGTATTACTCACACAATGGAACTAGATGTCTGCAATTTGAAGTTAGTGTGAAAATACTTATTTGTACATATTACATAGGTATTACGTAAAGAGAGAAACGCCAACTGTGTTTCCCTTTTCCTACACTTTAATTTTCTTCTGCTAGAAAATTTTTCATGCTAATACTTATATTTATATGCAATAGGTAGGTATGTGCATAAGACTTACTAACCCGTTTCAGAACACCCAGTTCTGGTAATATTATTTTCTTTACAGCTATTACACAATAAAGGAATACAAGAATATGGATAAATATTTAGTATTACACTCTTCACAGTTGCTTACCCAATTCATTGTATTCTTTACACACACTTTACATTTGTCTCGAAAGTTCACATCTTTCGACTCACTGCCTTTAATAAATTTCACCAGCCTATTAGAGAGGCAAAACAAAAAAAAAGTTTAATAAAGTTATGAAAATCTCATTTATATGATTGTTTGGCAGATGTATTTGGTGAGGGTGTAGTATTTCTATCAATGTGCGTATCTTTCTTTGCCAATTTTGCAAGAAGACATTACAATGCAATTGGATAGCATAGTAGATGTTTGATCATCAGTTTTCTACCGAAACCCAGCCCATGCCCAAGGTGACGAATGGAATTGTAGTTGTGAAGACTTTCATTTTGTTCGCAGTTCCTTCCTCTACCATAGGTATATACATTTACAATTTATATAATGATGCATTTCTATAAGTATTTCATTGTGTCTCAAGTGACTTCATATACAATACAAGTAAAGTATGTCTGCATATAATATGTATACATAGTACTATTCTAGATATTGTAGATGTATGTATCGAAACGCTCGTTTCTGCAAAAAGAAAAATAAGTAGGCATTCCTTGGAAATTTAGGCTATAAGGGAAAGTATGTGTGCGGATATATATAGAAATACAGGTACATGGTTACTGTAGTAGAAGTCACGTTTTCGGCAGTTGAATTGGTTGTGTGTGTATTAAGTGCTGGGAGAAGGAGGATGATTGTTCTGCGCTGTATAGTCACATAGAATTGATATCTCACTATGGAATCATATCAAGCGACTAATAATATAATGCCTGTAGTATGAAATAGGCGGTTGGCTAAAAGTATGTTTCTCTTTATTCTCGACTGCGTGGCTCTGTGTCTATCGGAGCTTGGTAATAGCCGAAGGAACTCGAATGAGAAATGCCAACGAAATGGATAAATGCATTTCTATGAGAAGTTGCTGTCATATTGGCTTAGATTTTTTCAGTCAGAAAGTACCGGTAGTAGTTGTAGGTGGGTGCTAGAAGGTATATAATATAGTTTTAGTGCTCTGTGTAGGTAAATAGAGTAAATACCTACCGCTTTCCATTTAAACTTGAGCACACCGGATTTTCCATTTACTGTCGTCGATCTCCCGTACTTTCCCTTCACCATACCATCTTCTTGAGTTGGACACATCATAAACTGACTTTTCCCTTTCTTTTCCCCAAGACTCCTATAACTATACGAGACATCGAAGCCGGGGACGACGACATTGTCGTCATCTTCTTGTTCTTCTTCCTTCGATTCTTTTCTAATCTATCTGTGTTGTGGAGACGACTATCTGTATCCTATAAATAGAAAAGCTCTTCTGTGTTGTGTAATCCTATAAGAATTATTATTATGACAGTAGGTTTATAACACACAAGTGTATATGTGTATGTACATACATACAAGTAAATGGTAGTGGTACTCGGTACTCGCAGAAGACTGGCGGTCTCTAGTCTTCCATGTCTTGGTTCTATTTGTATTCGCCTCTATTCATTTCTGGCTGTCTACTTTTCATCATTCTATTGCCTCAGAATAAATTGCTTCGTTTTCTTGTCTTCCCTTTGGTTTTCCGTCAACAAAACTGTATGCACTATAAAAGTTCCATTGCCGGCTACACATTTTCTCCGTATTGTTTGTCACGGTGCTTGGAATACAATGCTGTAACATTTGTCGGTATACGAATAGGGAGACTTTCAGTCAATCTTTCTCTCAGCGTAGGTACTCGTCTCCTATTCTCCCATGTCTGAATCTGTGAAACTTCCATTTTCTTTTTGTGTCTTTTTGTGGAACCGATTGGATTCCATCTCTGTGAGTATTGTGCTAAGTATAACTTTGCTAAACAAGTAGAATGGAAGTAATTTTCAGATGAAGGATGGGAAAAAGATAAAGTGGCTCGCAAAGGAAAATATGCCAAACCGCAAGAAACAACTCAAGACGTACGTACGACATGAGTTGAGACAATGTAAACTTTATTAAAAAAATTCATCAAGGCAAGGTAGAAAAGGCGGCTTGTGAAGTGAAGCTCATTTTCCTCGTCTATATTTCTCTTACATTTATGTATTATATACAGCACAGGAAAAGATTGGTTACGTAAGGCATCCATAGGAAGATTATAAGGGAAATGAGGATAAAGGATCTATGTGTAATGCAAAGGGCTTATCTTGTAAATGTGTCGTGTAGTGGAGTTTCTTTATCCCGCATGTACCACTACTGCTACTACATACTTCACCACTCTCTCTTTTTCTCCGCTTTTATTACATATTAGTCCAAGAAACACGTATGAATCTTTGCGAGAGTGGGTTTTACAGAATTTTAATGAAGTAATTTCTTTTTTCTCCCCACTCCTGTCTCTGGGCGCTTAGCAAAGGCCGGAGAGGTTTTATCTTCATAATATTTGAATAACAAACAGGAGCTTAATGAGAATGAGTTGGCGTAATTCTTTCTTTACTCTCTTCGAAGACAAAAGAGACACGAGTAGGTAGTAGGTATGTGCTAGCTACTTTGTCTATAGTTTTTCAGAGAATTGGACTCCATGGAGCAGAGTATAAATATAGACCTTTAGATTTAAATCCAGTTATTACTTGGAAATTAGCTTAGTGATGCAGAAATAATACGTTACTGGCTAATATTGAATAACTATAAGGTTTGTATTCTATTCAACGTTCTATACAGCTCTCTTTACAACGACAATGTGTCTACTAACTTGGAATACTAGCAAATCAATCAACGAGTATTTTATTAGAGGACAGGTGTTGTAGTACTTTATTAAGTGTTCGAGGTACGAGACTACATTATGTGAATGTTTTGTCCGTCTGTCTGTCTGTCAGTCACAGTTTGTGCAGACGCTCTCACGTTTTAGGTACGATAACTCAAGAACAGATAAACCAAATTGGTTCAGACTTTACATATGTTATCTGGGGGTTATAACAAAGGTCTGGTACAAAACCGAGGTTATTATGGCGTATACAGGGGGAGGACAGTGCCCCAACATACACAATATGGCATTTTGTGCTACTCTACCTCAGCACATTTTTATATCGTTTACAAGGGTTTATTTATTTAGACTAATATTGCAAAGATAGTACCTGGGGATTTTTAATTCACTTCCTTCTATTTAACTTATTATTATTGTTTTACCCAATAGCTTTCCAAGTCCGGCACTTTACCATAGTGTGTTCAACAACTGAAGTTTTTTAAAATTACATCCGTTTATTTCTGTTCAAACTAATGATTACCATACATACAAATATCTCTAATTATAATTCAATGTTGTTGTGATAGACCTTACTATTATATAGCAGTATTATGTAATTTACGTCATTATAAAATTTATTACACACCCACGTAACAAATGTAATGCAATTTCTCAGAAGTTCTCAGTCTGACTTAAAATAAGTACCTACTCTACATCAATATATATAGCATAAGTTTTCTATAATAGCATTTTCCATATTTTATTCAAGGCTGTTACATTCTTGTTTGGTATTTGAAAGGCTTACTAGGGGTCTGACAGAGTAATAAATTCAAGAGTCTTTTATATTGCCTGTAATATGCAGATTAACTCTGAAACAAGAACAACTGATGTAATAGAGTATCAACCGTGTAATCCAAAAGTGTGCTATGCCTATAAGTTTATAGTTAAATTCAGTGTAACTATTCAGTGTAACACATGTTCTGCGAGTATTTGTACGATGGAGCAGGCAGGTAGTTAAAGCACTTGACACAATTACGAATTCCATTTTGGCAAAAAATCGAGTAGCTTGTTGTGGATTTCCAATTTGAAAGCAAGTCATCGTCACGTTCGTGTAGCATGAAGATAAACAAGTTTGTTGACAAAGCGTGAAAAATAAAGTGGTAATTTTCTGCCAGGTTCTCATAAAGTTCCTTAATTGGCTCATAAAATCTTTCAAACACCTTTGTTTATTCGCATAAATAAACTTACTCTGTCTACGAAATTTGGCTTCTTTACAAAAACTTACAAAACATTAGCTTTCATTCGGCTCACCGACCAAACAAGTATTAGTGTATCCTTCGCGGCTAACGCTAACGCTAACTACGGACTTCTCTTTTTCTACTGACTTGTTAGTTTATGTATTCACAGGGTTTTAGTCAGAAGCACTAAAAGCAGCAGCAGCGTATACGTCAGCAACAACAAGTTGGTCATGTTTTTCTTATACAGTTATTTTAGTATCATACACAGAATACAACATTTCACAGGGCCCATGCACTCCTGCTAATAATAAGAACAGTTGGTTAGGTAGTTGAAGAACGTGGTGGTTGTAGCATGTGTACAGACTGCAATTAAGTTTGCTAAACTACACAAGGAAAGTACGCTAAACCCTTTCACTTTGCCCACAATCGCAAGGCCTATCTCGTTTTCGTTTAATTGGTGGTTGCCTAACTGGATCTTGATCTTACAAAGTTTACAAGACACGATGCAGTAGATACTAATGAGCAATCAGCGTTGACTTTACCTTCCCGCTTGAAAGGCTAGCACTTGAAGAAAAAAACTAATGAAATCCTTGAGATTTTTTTCTTTTGTGTTAGAGAGAAGGATTCGGCTGATTGCTAAATTCCTAGATTTCCTTTCGAACCTAACAAGGAACAAAAAACTCGTTGATAGTCCATTATAGTACAGAAAGTACATCAGAATGCTCAATATCCATTTTCTAAACGAGTAAAATGAATGCATCTGAGAAAAGAGAATGAATATGAGACAGAGGAACCGTTTGATTGGAACTTGGAACTCGAAAGGAACGCAAAGACACTTCCAGGGAATCGTTATATTAAATGCATAAGGCACGTTAGTCAAGATAACGAAAGGACATAACGTACGTCCATTACACTACTTGAGTGCATGTACGTCCCTTGTAGAACGGGAGGTGAGTCTGGAGTCAGTTTATTCGAGAAAGCTCATCATGTACTTTTGCCCGTTATCCTTTAGCTAACGGAAGAGTGAAGAACTAGAGCAGTCATACAGCATTCCCATTACCACAATAGCCACGTCGTCCCCTGCCAACTTTTTTCACCTTCAACGATTTCAATTCAATCTGCTCTCGACTTTACGGACTCATTCCACTAAAGAGAAGAATGACCTTATGCCCACCTACACTCTATGTGGAAGTCAGCACACACTCACTCAGCCCAGAAATGAATTCCTTTCACTTCCTTTTTCATAAACGTGGCTTTCACCACTGCTCCTACACGACAGCCAGTCTCTAATGTAAGGAGTACCAAACACACACAAACATATAACTACAATTTATAGCACTGAAATGGCAGTCATAGAATGAAACTACGTGTTTTCTTAAGACCCAATGTTAGTAAGGTATTGGGCATATAACATCCAAGTGCATGTTGAACGAGTAAATAGGAGTGGACTCGCCTGTGATTGTGGTATCCGTAGTAATGCTCTCTTAGGCAGTTCAAGTAGTGTTTACGAACGTTTTCCGTGCTCACCTTCTATTTGTATTTGTGTGTATGCAATACAGCACAGTTCAAATATAAGTGAGACCCAAATTGCACAGCCTCGAAGTATATCTGTGATTTCACTTGTTTTACTCGATCCACAATTCTTCATTTAGTTAGTCTTTACTTTTATTAGGATGGTTGGCCACAATGCTCATGTGGAGAGGAGTAGTGCTGGAGTACAGCGGCCTTGTATAGAGAAATAGAGCTGCGAGCTTTTAGAGAAGCTACAGATTTGGAGATATACACATACAAGTAGTCAAGTACTCCCCGTACCTAAACATTCTGAGAGTTCGAAGGACTGGACTCTCTCCACTTGGCTGAGATTCACATGATATTACTACGTAGGCACAAAAAGGCATTGTAGTAATTCATGGCCTAGTTTAGCATTGATGTATGTTTCATATTGACTCCCACTTCTACACAGCACCAAGATGCATCTTCATTTCATCCAAGTCTATTGTTACACTGTATATATATTACTGTTAAGGTTCATTAGTGACTTTTATA
>JAQFYB010002416.1:0-24707 GCA_034694085.1 Pogonognathellus longicornis
TTACTTAACTAATGACTTTGTCCATAAGTGAAAAATTAAGACTTATAAGATAACGGTCGTCACGGTGACTATTATTATAATTCAATATATAGGCCATTCATCCTGGCCCGGCTTTTTGTGGCCCGGCCGTGAGGACGTTCCTCACCCACCCTCCCCATCGTTACGGTACTGGTTATTTATATACACTCCTCTTTTGTACGAGTCACAGATTCCCAGTAGTTATTTTATCAACTATATACCAATTGTCCTATCTTATATTATTATTATGTTTTATACTCACTGCTATTTATGTACACACTATCTCTATACGTTTTTACTAGTATTGCTTACTACGGCTACCACAGCTACTGTTAAGGATCTATGCACTCCTATTACATATATCTAAACTGGACTATTATTATTTTCTTTCTGTCTTGAGTCTTCCTTGCCTACCATTCCACAGCACAGCAAACACAAAATCCATTCAATTCATTCTCTACTCCAGTTTCGACTGTCTATTCATTTTCCATCGGTATTATTTGAATGTATGGCAATATAGCGTAATATTGTATGTAGTAGGTATATTGTATGCTATGAATGTGCATAGGGTATACATAGGAATAAGAACATAGTGAGTGAATTGGCTGGGGTATGTATTTTATATTGCATACCGATTCCAGTTCAGTTGAACTCTTTACGAAATTCCTGTCGTAAGTATTCCTAATATATTTACTCGACATTCTATACACTTTTCACATTCTTCCTTTTATTCCATATACCCATTAAGTTCCGCTTTGTTGCTCACTTTTCACGGATACTATGTGTGACAAAAACCTCCTTGCAGTCCGGAACTGACACAAAGTATACATTCACAAACTCATGCCATTTTCCCTTCAACATATTTCATGAGGATCTTTACGAAAACTGGGCAAGGCAGTTGGTTAACAAGCGAGGAAAGCTTCATAAAATTGTCAGGTCAAGCTAAATCTGCTAAATTGATGTGAGTCATACTGGAATGGATTAAAGATAAATGAATGAGTGAATTAAATGTAAGAGTCGCACAAGAAAATGAGCACATTAATTCCAATGTAGCTACCACGATTAAAATTTCAATATGAAAGTCTACAGTGCGTATGTAATTCTAGCTAAATTAGAGCAAAAGTTTCTTTTCACAGCAATTACTACCTTTCCTACTGACTTCCTTATACAAGGAGTAGCCCAAAACCATAAACATTAATTATTTCACTGCTTTCACACTCAATACAGAAGTTGGCGTGCATAATAGAAATAAGTTGTGTGATAAGAAAAGAGCACATATGCATGATCTGCTCAGAGCACATTAGCCAATTGTGCCTAGCTAGATAGAACACTATATCTATGTATACATATCCCCTCCAACATACTAATACAGTTGTTTCACAAAGAGAGTCAGAGAGAGACGCAAGTTGCTGAAAGACGCAATTCATGATTTGCCTTAAGTTAAGTCCCAACGTGAGATGAGATTAGAATACGGCTCTCTTATTTTAACTAGCCCGTCTTCCTATACCATTTCTTATTTTTACACACGTCCTGCAGTCGGTCTCTCTATATAAGTATCTCACTCTGTTAAAATACCAAAAGATACACGAAATACTATGTGACTATACATAATTTATACACGTAGCATAGTTCCTTTACTGATTATTTTCAACATTACTCCCTATATTAACATCTACACACAATCTGTACATAACCCTGTACCTTATACCTATATTATAGTGGAAATAGTAACACTAACATCCTTAACAAACTAATAGCAAAACTTTACTTGACCCATCATCTTCTCTCTCTCTCTTTTATGTACGTTAGATTCCTTTTGGTTGGTTTTTTCTGCTAGAACTACTGCACTATCAAAACTAGGACTACTCTGACACAGTGTAGAACAGACACAGTAGTCGTAGTGACTCAAGTAGTGACTATGAACTGACTTGAGTTGACTTGACTGCTACTACACTAAGTAATTTGTATTCTGTCAGCGTCATTTTATTTTATTTTATTCTTTTCCATTCCTTCCTCTCTCTATCTCTCTTTCCTCATCACTCACATCTCTCTTTATACACACACACACTAACCCTGTAGTCAGAAAGAGAGGCTTGAACAGAAAGACGCTTTGACTAAAGATGAGAGAATCAAAATGCAGCGGATGAGCGAAACATGAAACACATGACAAGACAAGAGATATAACTTTTCACGGCAGCCAAACCAGGAGGACTCGTCTCCTTAGACTAACCATCATATGTGTATACACTACATATGTAGCTATCTTCTTTTTCTGTATTATAATGTTACAACTTCTCCTATGTCCCATACTACCAGTCTAGTGTAGGGCATTGCAGTATAAAATATAGTAAGTAATGTACTTATACATACAGAACGAACCAAGTCGGGCAAACTCATCTCTCTCGCTTCTCTCAACACACTCGCACTCACATCCAGCAATCATCGACAATCATATCCGAAGGCGAGTCTGTACTCACACACTGTATATATACCTTGCTCAATACTTTGTACTTATTTTATACTCTACTATACTTTACACAACGAGTTAACTTTAAATAAACTTGTTAGAATATTTCTATACACATAGGTACACACACACATACATTCTAGTATTAGTGATGCTCTAAGTAATAATAATAAGGTGGTAGGTATGTATGGTAATAGTAGGAGAACGCAAGTTGTAACTAAATATGGTGTACATAGTTAGTTACTACTAGGTGGTATATATCTGAGTGAATGTAAAAATATTATGTGGAAGTATAAATGTGGAATATAGGAGTGGAGCCATGTATTAGGTGTGTTGATGATGATGATGCCTTGCCAACAGAAGAGATAAGGCTGTGTAAAAAGAAAGCGTGAAAGATGGACATGGAGATAGAGAGGAAGGATGGAATAATACAGCAGAGGCAGATCCTTATTATTATTGCTTCCTTTCGTCCACTCAACCTTCAAGCTGCTCAGAGCCCACTAAATTTACTTCAGTTCTCTTTCCTGAATTATATTATGATGAAGTCTGTACCTACCAGTTGAAACTTTGCAGCTTGCTATTCTATTTCTATGTATACTAGAATATATATATATATATATATTTGTACGAATAAAAACACTGAGGAAAGAAGTAGGTAGTTGGGGACTATGCATTGATGATTATGATGATGATGGTTCCTGAAGCTTACGTTGCGTACTACCTACTTTGATATTATGCGGAGATTGTGCTCCTCCTGGAATCAAATGCGTTGTTAATTCTCTATGAGTAATACACTGTGCATCTAGAGCATATTAAGGCCTTTCCAGGATTTGCGGTGATTTCACACTTAAATTGTATTTCCACCCAGTAATTTTAAAACTATTTAATTAGAGTGTAACAAGGAATTATTAAGCGTAATTAAAAATGTGTTAAAAGTGTAAGTATACAGGTGGTATACAGAACGTACAAGGAAACAACATACTGTTACAATACAATGTTTTATAGGCATTGTTCATATTTCACTCAATATTTTTCTTTTAGTGCAATTTTTTGTAAAAAAATAAATACGGTTAGATAAAGAATTTATTTCAATGCGTTAGTGAATGAATATTTTGAGTGCTTTGATGTTTTTTGAGTATTGAGGTAGCTAAGATAAAACTGTCAAATAATGTTACCTGTGGAACTGAGGATGAGTGATTTGTTGACAATGGTGTGTGGGATTGAATATTGCGTGAAATGGAATTTCTTTTCTAAATTGCTTCGGAAATTGTTTCTAAACGTTTGTCTATATAGGCATAAGGGAATTGCATTTGGAAGGCTGGCAGAACTGAAGCATCGGGACTGGAGGCCTTATATAATTCAGTTTATTTTCAGTCGTGGTATTACAAGTTGAGTTGAACTGTAAGTAAAGCATATAAATGGTTAAGGTGACGATTATTACTATTACTACAGCTATGCTGATGATGATGTGGCAAGTGTTTGATTTTATGCTCATGCTTCCATTCCACTATCATCGTGTCCATATGTACCTACATACTTATTACAAATTCTATAAGGAAACTCGTAAAATTTCATACAAAGAAAAGTATATTAAGTTTTGTGTTAGTTATATAGAAGATAGGAGCATGTATAGGAGGTGACTCGTTATTCGATGTGCTTTCACTCGGGAAGAATTAGATGAAAAACCTTTGTACTATTTAATTCAATGTGACGCGATTACGACCTACATCCAGAATCCCCACAACGTGCCTAAGAAATGTGTTAAACACGTAGTTCTGCTTCTTAAGCGTATGGTAATATAATACTAATATGTGAGCACGTTATTGATTTCTATGGCATATAAGTATAATGCACATAGTTAACGTTATTGTCAGTAGTGTCGTTATTGAAGTACGTTATGGAAGGAGCATATAGCATATACACACATACAACATTTATGTATGTATCTACCACACACACCAAGACAAATATACAAGACACTTATATAAACCTACATAAAATATAAAAGAGAAAATGTGGGGAAAGTAAAAGGAGAGAGAAAGGGAATGTTATTATAGACAGAGAACAAGGAGCCAAGTGAATTGAGTCGATTGTGGCTACAAATTGTGGTTTTCAATTCGTGGAACTTCCTCCAGTTAACAAAATAAATACATAGAATTCCAAAACAAAGTTTTTCACCAACTAGTTGTACATGAGCTTGTACACAGCCAGCAAACTATGGAATGTAGTGTGTTGTTTAACTAGAAACAACTAGCAGATAGCGAAACGTACATTTCTTATGATATATCACGTCTTTATTCTATGACGAGTGTGTATATACACAACATGTCCTATATCACTACTTTTTCCTAATATTCAACGCGCGTTTATTTTCTATGCACTGACAATAAGAGCGTCTATCGATAAACTAAGCATTATTATTTGAGTGATAAGTGGCATGTAAAGTAAAACTGTGCTGGGCAATATGTAAGCACTTAAAGCTGTAGTCGTAAAAGTAAAAGATGTCTTTATATTATCTTTGCATGTTGATAAGGTGTGTGCTACAAGGCTACTTATGCATATTATGTAGTAGGTAGTGTGTGTAGGGCCAGTGTTCCCTGTGTACAAGAAGCAGTACTCGTCTTACGAATTGTTGACTAACAACGACGACATGACTACTTAAAAAGAGTTTGTTCCACTACATACGACTACGACTTATTTACCATTACAGTGGTATTAGTGTATTAGTATCCATGGTCTTCTGCTTCTTCCAAACTCCAAGTCCATAACACATACACACAACACGGGGCTACGTGCATTACAACACACAAACACCACGCTCCTTTTACTAATGTATTAGTGTTGGCATAGTATAGAGAAATCTACGAACTTTATGCAATTATTAATGAGCGGATAAGAAAAATACATAGCGCTCGTCTCGTCGTCGTTCATAGTCGATTCGTATTCAAAGTGGTGAGACGCTTACGACCATAGAGCCATATATATTATTATGTAGAATACAAGTGGAACTATATATCTAATGCAAATGTAAGATTGTTCGTGTATACAATGTGCAGTGTGCATTAAATTATTAACGTGCAGAAGCTCGTTCATTCCTTATATACTTCGTCAGTCATTCCTTTCGGTTTGCAAAGTTCAAAGGCGAGCAATAGCAACATCATATATCTTTCTCAGTCAGACTGAGTTACATTTTACATTAGCATACTAGTTGCAAACGAAGGTGGCTGGCTGACTGACTGAATTCCTATTACTCTGCCACTAGGACCAGCACACTATATACAAGTAGGAGCACCAGTCCAGCAGTGGTTGTGTAATTGGTAATAATATGCGGCGACGGGTGATATGGCTCATTGCTTTGCGATAAATGACGAAATGAAAGGAGTTGATTAGCTATAGTGCTACTAATACATGGACGTAACTCAAAAGCACAAGATTGCAAAACCTTTTCTCTGTGTGTGAACACATTATATACACAGTAATCTATACACGTAGTACACATTCCTTAGTTCATAAGTAGTAAGTGGTGTATATATATATCTAAGTAATAAGTATGTACAAGTTTTAATACTCTATTATGGATTATAGTGGGCAAATGTGTTGGTGCGTACGTAAGTCAGCATTAAACACACGCAAACACAGTTCACTTGGTTTATAGAAGTAGCAGTGTCCTTTGAAGACATTGCTATACTATTATTGCAAAGAGCGTATCAACAACAAGGGAAAACATAAAGACGACTCTTCCGCGTCGGGGTTTACTTCGTACTACTCGAGTTGACATTAGACACAAACTGTGTGTAGCAATAAGTGACCGGTTTTCTCGCAACATAAAATCCTCGTTGGAATTGAGATGAACTGTTTGCATTTCGCTCAGCTTAAGCTCTAAGCTTGGGCTGGGCTCTCAACTAAAAATTAATTCTTTCCACGTGACAACGACAAAGAAATTGACTTTTATTATCACGCATCTCTGAGTAGCTGACAATCACAATGGGCAGCATGACTTTACTTAGCACAACTTGCTTGTCACTAGTCACTACAATGCTCTATGCCTGTAGAATATACGTGGTGTACTAAGTAATAGGTCTGGAAACAGTGATGTTATTTAATGTGTGGTGTGAAGAGGGAAATCTGTGGAAGCGCTGTAGAGTTTTGCTGGAGTGAATTGATTGTGGCCACCATCACAACAAACACAACCACAGCCAAGAAGAATGAACTGCTCCTCAACTCCTTTACACACTCATTTCATATTCACTCCGTCATCCAATACACTTTTGTATGTACATACATAATACCCCCATATGCAATCCTTGTGAGCAAACGTATTAAGCTATTACAATTTTTTACATTTGATAAAACTCTTATCTCATTCTTATACTTCAAATATATTATTAGTATTGCATGTGTCCATAGATCACCTAAAGGTAAATGTGAGCATGAACTCTACTTGTAAAAGATTCACGCTTTAGTATTTCCAAGTCAAGATCCTATTTTAGTAATATGGAATGCATAGCGTACGAATAAAGGTATATATATTCATTAGTATTTTTGAATGCATAAGATTTCAATGTATAAAAGAGATATAAATTCTCGTGTTATGTAGGTACATATAAAATTTGAACATTAATAACATCAGTGATACAAGTTTTACTTAGGTGCCTAGATACACTATACGTAGTGATTGTGTGTGTATACTTCTTTAAGTTAAGTGGTAATTACTATGGGACTTGTAGTTTGACTATATAGGATTCACTTATGCACTTACATTACATTATTATTGTGCTGTGTGCCAAGAAGATGGTTTGAGCATAATACTTGTATTATAGACCATTCATGATGAATTGCATGAATACGATGATGATGGTATAATGCATAGTGCTATGATAATGTGTGCGTATACAATTATCGTTGTGATACATGGAAGGCACAGTGGCTACTGTTCACAAGGCTAAACACATACAGATTAAGTTTTCCTTTTGTTAGCTTCTGTCAAGAAACCAGGAGCAATGACTAATCATATTATTCAATACAACATTCATTGAGTTTCAAGTTCATTCCTAGAAATTGCATTGAATTATGACTGTTGTGGTAAGTAAGTGCTGATGCATGTTTTATGGACACATCCACTAATATCTCTGTATTATGCTCAGACGTGTCTTGTGGGTTCTACTTGTTGTCACATCTCTGACAGACAGCATCGTCCTTTCAAATTACCATTTCACTTTCTGCCGTTTTCAAATATTGTTATGACGTGTACTTATACTTAGGATTGTTAACATTCACACCTTACACTATTATATTATACTTAATGCTATTAAATTATGGAGAGTCACTTCAGATTTGAATACCTTTGTCATTATCATCCTTATAACACATATACCTAATATCCTTATTTCAAAAACACTTAACAAATTTTAAAGCATTGACGTATACAACGCAAATAGTTGGGCTTGCGTATACAAATTGTAGCACGCTGTACTGCTCACTTTTTTCGCAGCATTTCTAATTCATGACAAAAAATCAAAAACAGCCGTATAGGACGATTACAGTTTTCCAAAGATGGGAATGACATTTTGCTGTAGATATTTGAATTTTTTTTCCTTTTCTTTAATTAGGACAGTTTTTTAAAAAATCTTCGGGTCTACAGTCAGGTCAATATGACAAATTATTGTGCACAGTAGAAATTTTGTCGCTAACTATTGTTAAATTTACAAATAATTGTATCATATAGTAATATTATCATAAAAATTAAAATGTGAAGCTAACGTTAAGTAGTGGGTAATAGATGAAGTATAAGTCGATCGGTGATGCGTTTGTGTTGTGTCCTATCATTAGCTTGAGAGTGAAGGATATGATATTTCGCCTTACTCAAAATATGGCATTAGATCCATAGCGGAATTCAGTTTGGATGGAATCTTTGTTAGTTATTGTATAGAGAGATGTGCCTTACATGCTCTGTGTGTCATTGTGTGTTTTACATTAGCCGTGGTTCGTTTGAGAAATTCTTGTCTCGTGAGAGAGGATGATGATAAATAAATGAAATACATACATAGTAGGATGATGATGCTGAAGCTGAGCTGCATTGCTAAGGCAAGTATATGAGGGGAAGAGAAGATGCACAATGGTAACAAACACTTCTAGTAAAAGAGAAACAGATAATAATATATTTTATAAGAGGATCTTCTTATGCTTTACAACAACACTTGAGCTAATAAAAGTAAACTTGTGTAAATGTACACTACACGTACATTCCAACTTGTAACGTATGAACTATGGACACTCTACACACTTCACACACACACATACACAATTTACGTAATATTCACTGTGTGTGCTTCTGTAGACAAATTAATAACAGTAGCAGAGCACTATTAACTGTAGTGCTACCAATGGAGTTCAGTATAATTTAATATCTCTGTCAAAGTTACAATGTCTCCATAGAAATACAACGTGGATGATAATATTAAATCATGGTTTACAAATATACCAAGTAGCTTTACTGACTTTTATACCCCACAGCGTTTGAATAGACTTGCTGCTATTATTTGTACTTCGTACAATATAGGGTGATTCATTTAAAAGTGTAAATAAAATAAATTTTGTTGTGTTTTGTTTTTTGTAAGTGCTTTGTTTTCAAATGATTTTGTATTGATGATGCAATATTTCAAATTACCTAGGAAATCGGTTAATTGATTTCCTTTTATTTTTGTCGCAACTTACATAACGTAAATGTGGACAATTGAAAAAAAGTATTTTAACTCTTACAGAATTTTGAGAACCCTGTATAAATTGTTAAGTACACATAGAGAACAACGTGTACGCTACGTGATTCAATCTTTAGTTTGTTTTCTTAGATAATAGGCTCGCCCTATTTGTAGGTGAATTTATTTATCAAGTCATTCGCTACTAGTGTGTATTTACTTTATTATTCACTGCTTTTATTAAGTGGTGGCTCCTACAACTACAACAAGTACAACTCCTACTAAACGCATTGAGAACAAGGAGCACTGAGGCAAACAGCAAGCAACATAATATTTTGTAAAGCAAAAAGAAATGTCTCACATATCTTTGTATTTATATTGGAGTGTATAGAACATGAGGAGTAGGTTGGCTGTAATACAGGAGGTATAAAAATACATTTCACCTTAAGTATAGAGTCGTGATAAAAATTACATTCTTTACATAACCTTAAGTAAAATTACAGGTTTCTTACTTATCATTATTCGACAGCTTTATTTACTTCCACTTTAGTTTTGTATTTTCATGGTAATAAATAGTAACAGTGCTAATTTCCTAGATTATCATTGTAAGGAGACTCTCGGAGAAAATCATGTTGGTCACTTAGCTATTCAAATCTAATGGTATGATAATGTGCAGTGGAATTTGAATTTTTATTATAGCAAACAGGTTGTTAAGAATCCAGGGATTCTTTATTCTTAGTTTACTGGATAATAACAACTCTACAAATCTCTTCTATAGCTAAATAACGCTTTCTTTGTAGATTGTTGTCCAACTGTGTCTTACTCCTGTTGACTGACTGCTCCTCCTATAAGGCACAAGCATCAGTACGTATTATGGGAAACCCGAGTTGTACATGCAATAAAATATTTGTGCAGCATGTCTCATATCTCTTGGAGATAGTATACATATATACATGTAGTACGGACTACGTGATATCAAAAAGTACATTGTGTGGAAAATGCACGATGCACAAAGTGTGTTTATGGGTTTTTGTGATGGGTAGCTGCAAATCGTACATCATTCTGTACTTTAAGTATCCCTTGGACACTTAAAAGAACAAGAATAAAATAAATTCTGGATGTAAATTGCGTTGCAAAGTTCCATAAAATATTTTGGTCCAGTTTTTGGTCAACGTGATCCAATAAAACTTTTCTACATCATTATTAGCATGACCACTCTATGTAAAAGTGTGAATTAGTCACCCAGGAGGTAACATATACATTTCAAGAATTTATTGCCCCTCTAAAATACATCAAAGAACTTGCACTCTACACTCTCGCTCTTTCTCGACAGCTTTACTCTTTTCTCTATGGATCCATCGGGTTGTTAAGAAATATATATAGCACTTTTATACAGTTCTTATTTATTTCTATATATCCCTTCTATACGTCTATCCCTGTGTCTAGTAGTAGCACCATTAACTGGGTGTTCTATATAGCTATTACCTAGATGTGTTGTTTTCCACGGAATTTTAACTGCCTTGTGAAAATTCATTTGGTTCCACGTCCACGAGACATTAGAGCCCCAATAAACAAAGTAATTCCGCAAGTGATTAATACACACATGAATGCATGCACTAAGATTTGTGTGTTGTGAGTGTGCAGTGCAGCAACATTATTATTGCCATGTACAACGAATCCGTTCCGTTCTATGACATGAGTAAGTAATTCCCATATTATATATGACAAATAAGGAAAAGTCGATTAGTTTATTTGCCATGCCATAAAAGCTGTGAGCTGCTATCTTTTTGAGTTTGTAGAACAGGGAGAGGAGAGTGAGCTAGAGAATAAGAGAGCTGATAAGGCACCTCTTCTATTTCCTGTCTGCGGCTTTTTAGAAATGGAAAATGAGATCACTCGTAGTGAGTAACTTTGGCGTAGTGGCTAATCCGTTTTTAATGTCGGCAAACTGAGTGAGTAAATAATCGTCGTGTTCTCTGCTATTAGTTTACTTTTCATACATAAATAAATATTATATATATATATATATAGCAATGCTATTCATCTGGATCCATATTTTATCTCATTGCGTAGACCTCACGAAATGAAGCAATACACAGCAAATTACTAAAATGAGAATGCTTTATCCCTTCAATATGTTTTTCTGTATAAAGGCAAGTGAGTAACCGCAGAGTTCTATGCATTTAGCAAAGTACATAATTGGAAAGGAGTTTTAGTTTAAGAGAATTCATTCATCCGCACGTTCAAATATTAGACAAGGTCTAACAGACCGACACACACTATATTCACAATCAGTATACTCTACAATGTATATGTGTATATGTGTATTGTATGTACTTATGTGACCTAATGTATAAATATTACATTTATTATATCAGCGTTTACAGAAATGTTTGTAATTGTAACGGAATCCATAGGGAAGAATACACAGAGTGAATGATTGAATGAAACACACCGAATGCTCCACGGAACAAACAAACGATATGGCATAGAATTAGAATACTCTGTGTGCAATTTCTGACTGCTATTTGATTCACACATCCGCCTGTCTGTCTGTCTGCTTTCTCGTCTGTTTCTGTTTCTCTCTCTCTCTCTTTAACTGTTTGTGTACTATGTGTGTAATAATATAAGTTTACCTTGTACATTACAAAATCCATACATTCTACTGCTATTTCCAGAGCCATGCAGAGACTATGCGTGTTTTATACACGTATTTAAGTTGAATGCCATGAAATATCAAATTCTATCTGTAATTCTGTTCTAACTGTAACTCCCTTTGCGGAAAGTGTAAGTGTGTTGGTTCGAATGCAAATGAAACAACCGTCTGACTCGGAATGCGATCAATGATGTAATATTTATGTACAAACACCGGGGCCCGAAACGACTACAAACACACACACATACACACACAATATAATATACCACACGTTCTCTCCTTCAAACCTTTATATTAGTAACTTGTTCATCCATTGCATATCCAACCCAGTCCACCAACTCCAACTTTGGTCATTCCCTTTGTTATTTACGTAACGTACAGAAAAATAAATGCTAAAAGGTGGAAGCCAAAGTTGAAATTCACGATGCAGAGCATTTCCATTCTTTCTCTCTGTCTCTCAGTATTTCTACCTCCAAATCTGTTCGGTGAGTTTCACAACCACCACCAACACACATACAAACACACGCCACACACAACACCATCATCCTTTGTTTTTCTGTGGTTCTATTCTATACACCGTATTTCTACTTCCGAGTTCTCTCAGTTCATTATAGCTCGACCCACAGCAAATCAACAAACAAAATACTTTGGCTGGTTCATCTCAACTCGACT
Organism: Pogonognathellus longicornis; assembly: GCA_034694085.1. Taxonomy (NCBI): domain Eukaryota; kingdom Metazoa; phylum Arthropoda; class Collembola; order Entomobryomorpha; family Tomoceridae; genus Pogonognathellus; species Pogonognathellus longicornis. Next base: position 12,509 of record JAQFYB010002416.1, read on the forward strand.
TAACTCTAATTCTAATGACTAAACAAACCATTAGGGAAATTGACCGTAGCTTAAATATTGACACACTTTTACTCATCGTGCCAACATGAAATTTGGCTATAGCAAACTCTACAGTCAACAAAGCCACTAAAGGCCGTTTGTAACATATCCACACTATTTATTGCTTACAGTAATAATACACTAGAAGTAGTTTAGCACTACTATATACTACTCCTACTAGTATACCTGCACAAATACCCAGAGACAAGGGAATTACGAGAATTATTACAGTTCTCTTACTACTATGCCACATCTTTACATATAGCAGCGTATTTTGGCTGGCTTTGGAGAATACTAGCAATAATTATACATTTAGTTTTGTGTGGATGGAGAGAGACGGGCAATCCTTGCTATTTATACCACTTACTTGTATTACAGGAATAAATATATTAGTTCTACTAGTGGAATTGCCCAGCTTGCAGTCCATCAATTAATTTCAACAGTCTACTTTTCTTTGCTGGCACTATAAGAGTGCTCCGGCTATGCTGTTCATGTAAGATAAGTGAAGTATGTGTGTGTGTGTTACATTTTGACAGCAAGGCAAGGCTTAACGGGAAACCATACGTTATGCATGCATAATGTAAAACACCTACATATATATTTTACATTATCACCTGTATAATCCTTTATAAGCTCATATTTTATTACATGTTTTTATGTTGCTCTTCTAGTATGTCTTTCCTAGTGTTTAGTGCTACAAAACGAACTGAAATTGCTGAAACGATATTTAGCAATATTGTTAAGTGGAATGACTGTAAAAGAAAACTAAGTGAAAAGACTGAGCGTCGCGTCATTTATATGAAAATGGGATGAATGACCATATTGGTTATGGAGCTTTTTATATGTGTGTGTATATGTACACACACATTCATAATGTGTAGTATGGGACAGTTTGTATGTACACGGCAAACAGTTAGAGAGATACATTAGAGTCGGAGAGTCAGAGCATCGCATTGCTAATTCAAAGTGGAATTTCACTCTTGTCATAATTACAGGACAAGTATGCCAAGTGTGTATCTTGATCGCTATGTCATTACTATGCAATTAAAAACGCTGCTCTTCGCTGCACTCTCTCTGCGTGTCACCATTCCTGTTCGCATTCACAGAACACTAAATGCACAATACAGCTAGTTAAAACATATTTCATTTGTTTTAAATGAATCAAAACCTTTTCGCACACACACACCACAAGAATTATCACCAAATGACCTGACAGCTGTAATATTTTATGCATGTTGTTGTGATAAAAGTACTAATATGCTCTTTGGCTGCTGCTCTTGCTCAGCACCAGGATGGGCCTCATGATGATGATGATGATGATGATGCGTTGAAAAAGACATAAAATGAATTAACCGTTAGCATAACCGCATGACTATTTAATATGAATAAATCCAATGACATGAAGTGAAACAAGAGAGAACAAAGCATTCCATTGTCACTTCATGATTTGCTCTCTTGTGTTTTTGCCATTTGTGAATTAGTGACAGTGTGTGTTTGTATATATTACGTGTATATACGAGTACAATATTTATTTAGCTTATACATATCTAAAGGAGTAGCCTTATGAGATAAACTGTAGATGGATAATACACACTATGCTAACACGGAGAGAATTTAATGTATTTATCAGTGGATCCACTTGGTTTGTATGTTATTATTTTACCTTGTCATTCCCATGCCATAAGTAGACATTTGAATTTGCTCATGCGGAATAATGTCGTTCGCTCCTCTTCTCTTTCTTCAGTGCAATTCATCTGCAAGGAAATGCAACTGTGTGTCATCTGTATTTACGATAGCTGGGATGAAACATTGCCAGTGCCAACAGCATTCTTTCCCATTTCATATAGAAATTCCTTCTCAGTTGTCAAACTGGACAGCCTAAGCAGCTAAAAAAGCACAGACGGAAATCCATTTTGGGAAATATAACTGACAATAATTGAGTGCATGGCTATGTCGCAGTATAGGAGGAGTGTGTATAGTGCTAGTAAAGTATTAGTGTGTGCAGTTAGAGTTAGGTCTATGTAACTACGTGTACAAATACCTTAGCCGCTTGCTCCTGCTGTTGCTGACCAAACTTGTTCTCTTGACATAATATTATTATTATAAGAATGGACTGCATGTAATGTATTATATCAGATGGAATTATACGAGCACAGTAATATTATACCAAAATAAAAAAAACTTTACTTACGGTGTGTATCAAACCACGCAGTTTCTTTGTGGAACGTAAGATAATAATATTTTATTACGTTATACAATAAAACTGTTTCCGTCTTTAAATACTTACATAACGTTACAATAACCCCAGCTGCATGGAAAAATGATCAAATGGGAAAACATAAATGTGACGTTCAACTCTTGAAAATCAGATGACAACCAGTTTAGGACATGGCAGCGGAAGGAAAAACAATAATAGCATCTAATTTTCCTAAATTGTCTTTACTATTTTGTAAAAAGACCTGCTTTCATGTACATATGTAGTAGGTATTTATTGCATTATACGTACACATTATATGTATACAGTTCAGCGTCAATGTAATATCGTTACAACCATCTAATACATGTATACTAACTTGTTATATCATGTTCTGTACGTGCTACTTCATTTTTTATGGCTTTTTGATAGCCTGTTTAGGAGATTTAAATTTTTAATAAATGTTTGTCACATTCCATACGAAAATTTACTGTGGCAGTAATAATATTACGTTGCATCTATAAAACCCAAATTACCGAAACACACATTGTAGCCACTATAAAGCCTGCTATTATACATTAATTCGTAAGAGTTGTCCCTTGTCTATTAACCTAAAACTCTGTTAAAGAATATTACATAAAATTTTCGTCAAATATATTCAGAGATTCTCCATATTAAATAAGAGTGAAATTTTTCTGATAGTATTTTTTTCTATTCCCATATCAATACAATAAAACTGTACTGGATATAAAAGACTGGTCTATTGCTAGGTACCTACAAGCATTTGTAGAAAAACTGTAGGATTTATCCATACTTTGAGTTGTGTCCGTGCATTATAACTAGTAGAATAAAAAACGTAACAAAATTGCAGAGCACCTAATTTATGAGTGAATTTATTTGGCTATGACTGAAGGGGTAAATGGAGTGGAGTGAACCGAATTGAAGTTAACTTGAACATCAAAGGCAAGTTGGAGTCATACAATGAGCCTTCATCTCTTTATACAAGAAAATAGTTAATGTTAGAGCTTTAGTTACTTACTGCTATCGTACACATGATTACAGAGTCAAGGCAAGTCTAGCTAATGCAAGTAATAATACATTAGTACTCGTTCATTTGAGTTCTATGCAGTTTCAAACATTAAATGGCACAAGAAAGATCTTTATGAAATGACGGCTATCAAATGTATGTGATGTAATAAATGCCAGTTTAGAATTCTCATCTAGTGTATGTATGAGAGCTTCGTTCGGATGGCCATAAAAAGAAAGGTAGGTATGTTAAATTAAGATAATATTATTATCCCGATGCATACAAATGGTCACGGTTAATCCATGCAGTCAAATACACTATACAACATGAATACAGCTCGAATACTTCCAATACATAATGCTATTCTCCTTCTCAAACATGTGTTAAAAAACAGTTTGAGTGTGTGTGTGGTGCGTGTGTGCATGTATAAGAGCACTTCTAATTCTAGTGTGTGTACATCTGCATGTAAATGCTGGGACAAGACGGAGGTCTTTCCTCCAGAGAGAAAATTTACGAAATTAGCACCAGGGTTGTAAAATCTTCACCGCATCTATCATTTGCTTTACTCAGACTATCACTTCCATTTCCTATACACAACTGTCACACTTTAAAACACATATCTGTCTGTATGTGACTCTCTTATCCATCGTAAACGTGAGTCATGCGTTGTATAATAGTAGCAGTAATAGGTGGAAGCTCCGTTCTATGTCATGGTTTGTCTACTCTTAAGTACCCACACGAAAAACGCAGTTTGCCATCGCGACATGAAGAACATCCCAGCAGTTTCAGTTTTTAGCATAGGGAATCATGTTATGCTAGTTATGGCAGTCATAATATCAAACCAGTAAAGACGGCTCGTCAAATGCACTAACTATTCTTTTTCCACGGCTACACCAGATAAAGATACACCGAAGGATACTTGTAATACAATATACGGTCCCTACTACCATTATGCCCATGAAGGAAGCATACATATAAGTTGATGGCGCTTAGAAATGTTTATACCTATATACTTACATGCTTCGATAATACACATTACACACACACACATGAAATGAGATAGGACATAGAAAAATGTAGAGATATCTGTATAGCGTAATTTCATCTCTCGCACACGTTACCGCACAGATTTTGCCATCTCTTCCCTTAGCTACGGCGTCTCCCAACTTAAACATAAGGTACACACACCGACTTGGAAATAAATTGGGAAAATTCACGGGCATTATTGCTCTGCAGGTTTCTTGCACAGATATTGCATACACACACATACCTACACACGTTGGTTGTATACATTGACGAGTTTTAGACGAAGCTCCTCTCTCGCTCTGCAAAAGAAATAAAGTGTAATTTTAGGGACAGAAAGCCATCAAATTCAATCAAATGATTTATAGCTAGCCATCATGTTGTTGCTCAGAACATTTCCGATGTTGCTCTAACGGGAATTACTGGAAACATAAAGAAAACAATGCTAATTATAGAAATTGCCTATTCGCCTTCAGCCTTTTAATTTAACTTTGCAAAAACTGCGAATGTGTGTTGTGTAGCTTGTGCATGTAGTTTGTGCACATTACACACTGTGTGCAAATACTTCACTCTTTGTTTTACTAATACACAAGACACACATGGAAACGGTACACTCCTACGGCTCCTGCAGTAAATCCATGCGAAAGGAAACTCTAGAGTTAATTTAAGCTGTTTAGCTAATGGTTATTGTTGTTCGACTCGTATTTCCATTCTCTCACGATGTTTTGCTTTTGCATCGACAATTGGTCTCTACGACGGCTTCGTGGTTTAGCTTTGAAGGCAACAAGATTTATATCCTTTTTTCTCTGCACTAACAACGAAGCAATGATACCGGAGCGGATGCATTACATTAGAATACATACATATTACAATACACTCAACCCTGATATCATAGTGCCACTAGCTACACAAATATATACCAATACTCTACAACTCCACGCTACACACACCAAATAAATAAATGGGTTTTGGTTCAATTGTCTTATTACCGAATCCTTGTTTGTAGTCTGTCGCTCTGTGCATTTTTGTGTGTTGTAAAACGCATGGATGGATAATCTTCTTTCTTTACTCTATACTTCTCTTCCACCACCACACCACTAAAACCCACCAAGAAAAAAGAAATACATACAATACATTTATATCCAAAACATCTACAATTGAAGTCGTAAAGGCCAGGAAGAGCGATTCACATCACCAACACTCTCCTACACCTACGCTCTCTTATACATTACACAAGCATATATATTTATACATACCAATAATGTCCCATATTATTCATAGTATTTGTATTACAAAATATTTTACTTGTACTGCACACAAGTACCTACTTGTGTTTATATAAATTAAATGCACACAAGTACAACATGTAGGCTACATGCTCTATAATAGAAACATACAGTGAACGAGACTGAGAAGACCAAGTCTGAAGTCAGCTCAACTCAAGTCAAACCAAACCAAAGAATCGAATCAGAGTTGACTTGAATGTACTACAATCTTTGCTATTGTGTAGCGTCATCTTATAGCCCATAGTCGTTGTCCAGCTAACAATAAGTCAATGGGAAGTCATACTCGTATATGGCAATCAAAACGTTACGTTCTTTGCCTTTTCCTAGGCGTCTTCCTCTTCTTAACTTAATACGATATATAGCTATACACTCATGTCTGTATAAATAGCATTGCTGTATAGTATTACTACTTGGACTACTAGAGCCATTAGTGTATATATTATTATATGTGTTGTAGCGTATGTGTATCAAATGTAGTAAGAGTAATTCTAAGAGTATCAGTATCCAAGTGGAAAAGATCCGAAGAAGAAGAAGCTGAAGAAGAAGAACAAGTATTATTATATATCCTTTTTGTTCCTTTCTTTCTTCTTTTGTGGATGTCAAAGCCCGTTTGAATTTATGGTCAACAACACACCATTACTCGAACTTAACTCAATTCGACTCAAGTTGCTTGAGGAGGGCCGCTGAGTTTTCCTATATCCGTTTTTGTGCAATATGTGAAGATGGTATATCATGTCTCTACCTATCTGGTATGGCTGTAGTGGTTGGTTGGTTGGTGTAGAAGAATTCTTTGTCTGCTGCAACTCGGCTCTGTGCACAACTGAAAGTGCGGATATGTGCTGTTCCACAAGCTGCTAACGTGGAAACTCACGTTGAATGCTCGTCACTGAATTCAGCTCAACATTGCACACTGTCTCTTTCTTTTCTCGTACATTGCACTGAACTAAACTAAATTGACAGAGATTCCCTATTAAACTTTTTATTATTAGCTTCTTATTTTCCAGAAACACTCACACCTAAAATAGCTTATACACAAATAGTCTTATAGCGTACAAAGATGCATTTATACAGCAATATATTTTTGTATAATGTGCTATAGATTTAGCAACAATATGTAATAGTTACATATACAGTGCGTGTGTGTACCTATAGTGTAGTATTGTAGATAAGTGTAGAAAAAGCATGCAAGCTACTATAACTGAAGGATCCTTTCTTAGATGCTCTAGATGGACACAGCCTTTCGGACACTATGAACAATGATATTAGTACTTGTATATAAGTAGATCACTCAGATTTGCTATGGTATTTTATTTTGTTGTAATTCTATAGAAGTAGGTATAAAATGGTGGTGGCTATGTGTTTTCTTTCAACTCTACTCAACTCAAGTCATGAAAGCAATAGTTGTATCGAGAAGACAGGACAAACCTTTTGAAATAGTTTCATAAAACGAAGCAAAGCTGGGTATTGTGTAGATATATTTTTTTAGAGTGGACGAGTGTAAGACTTTGTAATGGGGCATATCTGTAGTAGACATATTAGAGGCATAGGCCGTGGGGTATATGGAGGTAGTCAAAGAAGTGTTGTATCTGTTGAGTGTGATGTCAGGAAAGCAAAGGTAGAACATGTCAAAAGATAAACTTGCTGAGCAGAGTTCACTGTTGCTTTCACACGGAGACTTATGGTAGCCATTGCTCTTGCACTTTTTCGTTTCCTTTGCTCTCCATACTCATAAAGCTCAAGGAAACTATGAGTTTTTATGTGTCGACTTCCATGAGAGAGTGATCACCTGCTGTCTGATTGTTAGCAAATAAAGTAGCAGACAAACCAACTGTTTAACTATAAAGAACGTAGTTACTATATTACTGTGAAAATATTAGAGCTATACTCTCTAAGAAGATAGTTACTCAGATAAAAACAGAGTTGAACTACTTTACCGCAAAATACTGCAACAGAAATTCAATTCGGGACACAAACACATTAAAAAAGAAATAAATTCCAGCTTATATTCTACGTAAGAAATTCTTAGCTGGGTGGTAGGTCAAAAGTCAGTCTCGTTGTTGTATAAGACTGTATATAATGAGAAAGGGAAGGGGATTCTATGGGATGGAATTTACTCTCGGTTTTTAGATGTGCAATTATGTATTTGTACTAATATACTGCAGTTAATTGGCAAACACGCTCAATCCACAGGAAACTATTGTGAATTTGAAGGAATTAAAAACTAATGTAAATAATAAAAAGTAATGTAATTCACTGTCAGTGTCGGATACCGCAAAAGTTTTTTGCAACATTTTCAATGTTTGTGGAAATAAAGTAATAATCCAGGGTTTTTTCTTTGCTGTCACTAATGACACTTGAAAATTGAATTTGTTTATAATTTTCTGAGTTCATGCGTACCTAAGAATTTTTTTGCATCGAAAAGTGCAATTAGCAAATAGCGCAAATTGTTAAAGATTTGGTAATGCACTATAATCTTGCTTAAAGCTACTGTATTAAATAGTATTTTATTCTACTGTATTATACAAATATATTAAATTCCTAATATTATTTTGCAATGATTTTGATTTATTTTTAGGGAATAACGTTGTAAGTTTCAAAAGTGTGTGGACGGTAACGTCAGCAAATATTTATTAATGCTAAGTAAACTGTAAAAGAGGAATTGTCAACACATGTTTAGATAGTGGAGCATATAGTAGATACTAGAGGGGAATATTTTTTATTGTGAAGACGGAAAATGTGTTGGATAAGAATGACATGAATGAAATTTTGTTAGGATGCAGGTTACAGGGAAAAAAATCAACAAGGAAGAAGGAGAAGAAGTAGATGGTAGAAAAATAAAAGTCTGAGTGTTTCGCTGATTTGCAATAAAGTCGATATGGTAAGATGACAATGAAATTGACATGCCTAAGTCAGCACTTCCACTTCCAAGTTGGAAATAGTATTTTTATAGTAAACATTCCATTGCATTGCTGTCCTCCTCTTCAGTGTCAAGCTAGCAAATATACATTTTTGTGTCGTATAGTGAAAGAGCAGGTGTTCAGGATTTCTTAGTCAGCAGTAAAACAGAAAATGCATAAAACTGGGAAAATTGCAAAAAGGCAAGGTAGGTTTTGTGTACTACGTTACATATACCTATATCATGATGATATTGTTTATACCTACCTCGACTTGTGTGTAGAGTTGTGTCTCCTTGTGTACCAAAGCAAAGCTATCGCATCAAACTAAAAAGTTATTGCACTACATCAAAACGCAACGAATCGTTTAAACGAAACAAAGTTTTATTCTGTGAGAAGACAAGTGCACGTACTACATACGTAGCTATTTACAATCTACCGTTTTGTTTTTATGGTGATTGCACATCATTTTTGCCTATCTTTGGGAAATTGAAGTCTCACATATTATGCTTGAGTGTATTTATCTATAATCTCGTATCGTATGGCTACTTAAATAATATCTGATGCAACATCCATGCAGTGATATCATATTACGTATTTTAATGTGGCTTCACTATTTATTAACATGTAAGTTGTTGCGGTTTAAAAAATATCTGTGCATTGTATCTACAACATAAACAACTCCATCAAGACTTATCACAGGGTTTGATAGGATTTTCCCATTTATTAGTAGTAGTCTGGTTTTGATGTGTCTAATCAAGGCCAAAAGTATTAGGCTTCCTATCTCCCAACTATCTCCTCCTTTTGTCTCAAAGGACAGTTAAGAATTTTATTGTTGGTATTCTTGATCGGGCCCATTAGAGATTACAGATGTTCTCACTCAGGTTTTAGCAAGTAGTAGTAGTAGGAGGCAGAGTACCGTGTATTCTCTTCGGGATTGACAATTACCTACTCGTTGATTTTAGTGTTTTATTTTATCTTTTTCTTTGCCGGTGTTTTTTCCAACCAAGCAATTGAACCCTGAAGCGAAGACTGTCTGAAAGAATTCCAAGTTTCATTTATTAATGTCTGTAACGTATCTGTTGGTATTTTAATACGGCACAAGTCCCAGGGGTGTTCCTTCCTTTTTTACTTCCATAAACTTTATAGCATTGCCATCGCACAATAGTTAGTAGACCAGTATGGTGCCGTATATATAGGTACCTTGGTATATTATGCAGTTTTGGTTGGATTGCGTGTGTCTATTGTAAAGGCTACATTCATTAGTCCATTAACTGTGTAGAATGTCCGTTGTTAGTAGTAATAATACATGTACACATAAATAAATGGAGTTTTAACAACACAAGATATACTGATATTCTTGTATGTACGAAACAAAATGAATTGAGTGTTGACCGTTTAGTTAATTTTATTTTAGTGCAATTGTACCTAAATACTTTTTATGGCCTTTTTAACATTTTTAAAATTTTTGTGCACACACACTTATGTAATGTAGCCAGGCATAGGTAGTTATATAGTATTTTCGTATAAATTATTTTTTACAATACAAAACTCATACTGTGTAAATTGACGACAAACGAATAGCGCATCTCTTAATTTTAAACAATGGAATGGAAATGTATAACATTTTAATAGGGAAATAAATTATATTGGCAAAACTGCTCGTAAAATGAACATTTAAGATTTTGAAAACCCTAAGAATACTAATAGTTGAATAATGTTGTGTCATTCCTTGCTATGCAATATAAATTACGAATTCAGCGTATTGGCAATATGTATGTATATTATAGAGGCATGTATTAATTTTAGTTCTAAACAAAAGGAATATCAAATTAACTTGTAACAGACTTGAAAGTATACACAGTTCTTTTTAATGGGATGTTTTATGAGGCAATGTAATTGAAAGTTTATTGCAAAAACTTGCCATAAATGCTTACTACGATATTAGTAGGATGGGCAAATAGAGTTACTTGAAATGTTAATGTTGTTGGGCTGTACGTACTACAATAGACGAATTTTCTAGACAGTCATGTATTGTTAAAACGCATATTAAAACAATCTACCTGTGCAGAAATCCCAAGTTGTTACGATAGTCTGTGTACTTATACTAATAGCAAAGTACCTTGCAGTCGTTTCACGACTCCGAATATAAAACACATACCGTGTATTACTACAAGCATTCTTTCAGCTAATCGTAGCCGAGGAAATTGGCTTGTAGTATGCGACAACCACAAAAGCCTATGTGCGAACCCCAAATACTTCCATGTAAACCCATCTCTCTAATGCTTGCTAAAAATGATAACAATTTTTAGAACCGGCGAAGGAAAACGTTGTTGATGGCGCAAACGGGTAAAAATTATTATATAGACAAATACCCCATGCTGTGCTCCAATGCATTTTTCTAAACCTTATACGATATTAAGCATCCACGTGTTGAAATGGTGCTAACATTACACTACAAATGAAAATCCAATGCACATTTCTTTATACACCACAACTTTTTCTGCGGTATATCAATCTTTTGTTTTGCATTGTCAAAATATTTTCCAATTAGAAAGCAAAAGTAGGATTTCTTATGCTAAGTTGCAAATTCGCAAAAAATAGAAAGACAATAAATTATTTAAACCTTATGCCTGTAGCTATAATATACTATGCGTTATATATACACTACTAAAGACTTTTTACATATTTCACCAATATAAGCGTCTTAAGCGTATTTTGCAAAGCATGTAAGTTTTTTAGGCAAATAAATCCTTCTGGAGAATTCAGTCGCGTGATTTTGTCGATTTAATGTATACTGCTGAGAATATCATGGCAGTTTAGTTAGATGTGTGTAAGCACAATGTGTGCGTTGGCAGTTTGGAATACAATTTCAGGAATGGACCATCAAGTAATACAATAAGTAACATTAACTAAGACACAACATAACACAACACATATAATCGAATGGCAGACAATCCCAAGAAGAAGGAAAGGAAAGAGGAAATTAGCGGGACAATAGGGACATGGCACGTTGAGCGATTTGATGAGTCGTCTTGACGCAATTTCACTTCAATGTTGTTTTCTACTGCGCTCTTTTGTTTTGTCTTTGTCTAGTAATTTGTATGGATACCGATACTTTGTCTCTATAGTAAAACACAGTCTACATCTAATATCCCACTTAAAAACATTCCAAGCCTGCATTAACCAGTTTACTATTGCTACCTATATATAATTGTAATGCTTGTACTACTAATATAATATGAACGTACAAGTTGTTGAAGTAGACACTTTAGTTGGTGAATCTAATTTGTAAGTACCTACCTATGATTGTATCTGCAGTACAAAAGACATTATAATAATGTGCAACTTGTATTGCTAAAAAGACTGATATGGATACACCTAGTACGTATATATGTATAGAAACAGTTCAAATATGTATACAATAGCATATTATAATATAGTTGTAGTAAATGCTTGCATTCCAACTTTCGGATGTTTCCTAAAATCGAGTTGTCGTCTCTTTCCAGTTTAATCACTTAAGACATTAATATTCATCAGGAAGTAAAAAGGAAAACTGCCCACTTTTTGCGAAAAATAGTTTTGAGCACATTGTAATCATGCACTAAGGCAAGGCACATAGCATGTCATGTCGTTACTGACGAAAACTTTATGTAGTAATGTGTGGTAGAGTGTGTAGTCTAACGGATAATGGCTGCTCTGAAGGGAAATGGATTTTAGCATAGTAAAATAATAC
>JAQFYB010002417.1:0-24701 GCA_034694085.1 Pogonognathellus longicornis
AAGTCTGGAGGGGGCCCCTACGACCTCGGGGCCCTGGTGCAACGCACCACCTAGCACCATCGTAGTTTAGCCTCTGCAAAAGAGCATAAACAATTTATTTATAAATAATATTATTATACATTTAGTGTAATTTAAAAGACATGGGAAAGGAGTCCATAAAATATTTCAATATATTGCAAATAACATAATCAGATAATCCTTCGTTTTGTACGATTAATGAATAGAGTGATTCGAACTTAATTTTTAATCCTATAGGTACTGCATAATTAACCTGCTATGATTCCTCCAATTGGAGATATTAATTTATAAAATTTGAATCCAAGCTTTTAATGTGTGTTTAAAAATCCTTCAAATATGTGAATGTGTAGCTAATTGCATAAATGATTAGTAATGAAATACCTACTATACTTAATAGGGGAAGCTAAGTAAATAAAGTTTCATTCAGTTTATTTACTGTGGAAAAATGTTAGTGAACATAAACTCGTAAAAATGAGTACACCAAGGAAGGTCGAGTCCGGAGTAGTTAAGTTATTTAGCATGAGTGATATTAGAGTAGGTACCTAGGTAGTTTGGAAGGTATGCATATCCATAGAAAGGTTGATATGTTGACGTGAAGTGAATTGAATACTTTTTACAATCGCTGCTGACTTTCTCCCCTACTGCCCCGTTGTATGTTCATCCTATGTAAAACTTGGATTTCTGTGTTCATACAGAAATGTTATTCTCCTCTTTTACTACTCCTCTGACTCCGGCTACTATACACTAACATTTCTACATTTCTACATTCTACTACACATCTTATTGTCAGTCTGATCTAAGGCACACGATCACATTGACGAACTTCTCTTGGCTTTCATTCGATTTCTTCGTGTGTCTCAACTTTCCTCCTCTTTAGAATGAACGCATACATCCATACACCTTAAGTAAGTAACTGTTCCGACGACTACTCCAGCTACAACAGCATTTCATAAGTGAAAGAGACTCAGAGAAAGGGATTCAACTCTGAAGAGCGTTCAGTTCACTCGGGTTAACTCTTATGGCTATGTTCTCCTAGGTACTACAGCAGTAGTAACAGTAATATACGCAGATACATAACTAACAGAGAAAAACGAATATATAGGTTCTAGGTACTGCATTTGATAGTAAACTTAAGTAAATCTAACATGTATCCATGTAGTAAACTACTACGGAAATGTAATAGTAGTTCAGGCACTCACAATCTAAACCTTAACTAGTATCTTAAAGGTCTCGTCGAGATATAATATAGAATTAGGTATATCCAAGAAATACATCGGATCTTTTAGTAGAATCAGTGTTATACATACATATATGTAGCAGGGATCTTGCTTTGGGGAGTAAAAGATAGAAATAGAAAGATGCGGATGCGACTACTTATTATGGCTGGCATAAAATCTAGGTGGGCATAAAGAAAGTTACGTAAGATTATTCTCTCTGTCTGTAGTATGTTAGTTCTGTAGTATACGACCAAGGTTTACTTCACTAGGACTATTGTTATTATTATAGTATGTAGTATGTATAGGTAAGTAGTTACTATCTGTATGTTACTGCACGCATATATACCTACCGAAGAAAGATAGGAAAGTCTGCCCGACCCGATTTCCACAATCTTCAACCCTTTCCGTCTATTACAAGTCAGCCAGAGTCAGATTGTACTTTTGTTATAGTATTTCAGTCAGATACTATGATCTGATATCGCATTTACGAACAAACTTCATTTCTTTGACTGTTGTATTGAAATCTAAGTGTTTTACTATCGTGTGGCATGTCTAACAGTTCTATTAGAATTAGAACGACTGTTATAATACGACTAAGCGCAGTTAAATGCAATTTGGGTCACCTCCTAACAATTATAACGGGGAAAACGGCAACATTTATTTTTCCGCTGTCTGACAAAGTTTTCATGTCAAATCAAATGGAATCTGAAAAGTTTGTTGGACAAGCAACCTGTAAAAATTTATAGGAGCTTTAGACATTGACATGATTTTATTACTGGGGACTGTGCATGTTGTGGACTAGGACAGCTAGTCAGTTTAGTATAACCTTGTCGGGCTAAAACAACTTGACTAAAGGACGGCTGCTCTTTTATTGTTTACGGGTTTATTGCTTATATTGATTTGCAAAGAAACTCATTCAACTATATCACAAAAGCACACGTTTGACTAAATTGCACTCATAATTCCTCTCAGATAATTCCGTAGAGTGGATTTTCCCTTTAATATAAAACAGAATAATATAGCAGCATATAGTTGTACAAAAATGGCGAAGATTTCGCAAGAGGTGAATCCTTGAGGTTGTAGACGTAGTACTGTAGTGAAAGGGTTTTGCGTGTATAAAACAATAAAACCAGAGCAAATAGTTTAAGGGTAGGATTATAGGGCAAAAAATGAAAATATTGTCTGTGTATCGTAAAAGTAAACATTTCTTCGGGGAAAGTGGTAGTCTAAGACACGCATAAGAGAAATCCCCATACAAAAGCCTATAGACTTAGATATAGCTAGGTATGCGTTTAAGCGGAGGATGTTTTAAACAAAAGAAATCGAAAAGAGGAATCCTTTTATTTTATGGGCAATAGGGATAAGAGAATGAAAGTGAGATTATTGGCTACGTTATGAAATACACAAATATTATTTAAGCTGGAGGAGAATAGTGCGTAAAAAAGCCCCACGGAACTATTCACTACAAGGTACTTACTTTTGTTTATATTTATATCCGTGCCAGGAGGTCGTGTGCTCGACAATAGAATTTCTGTATACAAAAATCTTAGTTTAGAAGGAGCATATACCAATAGTGTACATTCACATACATTTTACCTCACTGGCCTTAAGAAAAACTCAAGATTAGATGTAATCTTGTATAAAAACCGTATGCTAGGGTTGATATTTTTATTTTCTTATTCTATTGCATTGCCATTTCTTTCTAAACCTCTTAAAGATGACACTGCACCACTGTTTTGGCTTGCCCCACACAAGCCTTAAACACTTGACCATAAATTTATTGTATTCACAGTGCTCTTACTATTACTTCGACCAACAACATACGAAAGACACAAACTCGACCTCATCCAGTTGTAGTAAAATGCATGAAATGGGACGATTACTTTTATACAAGAAAAGAAAGCCAAGAAAAGAAAAAAATACTTGTTGTATTTTCATATAGCTCCATGCATGCAATATCCTATGCAATATCTACATCCATGTCTATTTTTGCTGTGCTTGAGAATACAAAGGTAAATATATAGTTGATTTCATTCCAGGAGAATGAGGATGAAGATGATAATGTGGTTAGAGTTTAGTGGGGCTAAATATCTCAATGTATAACTCTATGAACTCTCTTTCCCCGTTCAAAGATCATTCAAAAGGGGTTGAATTGCAATAAAGTGGAGAAGTCAAGAAGGAACACACAACACAAGGAGTTTGTGTGTGTCTAGCCATAATAGTCAAATAGGCAAACAGGAGCAGTGTGTATGATTCTATAAGTTGTTCTTGTGTTCGTTGACTGGCTCACATCAGTGGAAGACGAGAGTGGTAGAAAGCATTTGGAAGGAGATTGAAGAAGATGCTGAGGATGAGGATAAGAAAGAAAGATGAAGATGTTTGGCAGAGTGGAGTGAAACGAGAGACGTGGAGTAGAAGAGGAGTGCTTATGTTTTTATTATGAGACTTATTGAGGATTCTTAGCTTAGTTTCGTTTATTTAGCTTTGTTTGCTCTTCTCTCTTCTGACGCAAGAGACAACCATCCAAACAAACCCAAACACGACAACCCGTACGTATAGTGTACGTAACCCATATAGCTACCTATGTATATTCACATTATTATAATAATGATGTAACCCAATAGTTTCTATCTACTCATATCGTAAGTTCATCATTTGAAGTACACATGCTCCAACTGCGACGCTATAAGAACAGATCTTCTTTTTCTCCTTTCATAATAATTAGAATACTTACCTAGCTTCTTTAATTTATCTTCATATTTGAGATTTTTAGGTCATTTGCGTGCTTATGTAATGAGAAAATTTTAACGTTAATTATATCACATAATGCTTCTAATCTGAATTAAACAATTAGCAATTAACAAAATTTATAGAGATAAGCCATTACAATTGAGAATTACAAATAAAAGTAAGGAAACATGAAAGCATTATGAATCAAGCGACTGTATAATCAAATTGTAGTTGTGTAGCTTACTTTCTTAACTTTGATCTGTACAAGCATAGTATCTGATTGCTTGCAGTGTAGTACCTAACATAACCTGATTTACTAGGTATATTGCAACGCAACTGCTTACTATCTAAATGTTGAAAAAATCGAATTCACATATATCTATTGAATTTGGTATTAATAATTTATTATTTGAATCCAATTTTCTTAAAATGGCATCTATTGATTATTTTTTATTTCGTCCCGTAATTTATAATTTTAAACATCAATAGATTTAATTTTTGTTTACATTTGAAATGCACACCCAAAACCGTCTAATCCGCTTCAGTACCAACATAATATAGGTATGTTAAGGTATACATACAATATAAGGCAAAATGCACAAATACAATTTTAATACTGGAGTTTCAGAACGTTTGCAACTTCTGACTTCCTTGTTCATGAAATATACTGTAACAATTTGTCTCGCCGTAGAAATCCATATAGTGTATGAGCATACACACACGAGCAGGACTTAATGGGATGGAATGGACAGTGCAGGACAGAGAAAGTGGAACTATTAATCCTCCTCCTTCTCTCTAGCTTTTCTACTAGGTATTACTATCTGTGTTAAATTGTGATGCTCAATACAACATACACATTCATACAAAGATAGCGTAATAAGTAAACACATATGTGCAGTATCTTATAATAGTCGTAGGAAGGAATACAAAGCCAACTCGTAGACATTGACTTCCACAAAGAACTACGACAGATTGATCCAAACTCACATCCACTTTTCTTTATATGGAACATCAATTCAGTTGATCGGTATTCCTTACACAGTCCCACAATCATACAATTTTACCAGCACAATCTCAGTACACTTTTTTCTTTGTTGTCGCCCGAAAACTAGAATTCTTAAGTAAACGTGCTGAATTTGTGTCATTATTTTTCCATGGTGGACGTTAAAAAGTTCAGTTGATACAGTTATAACTAACACAAGAAGAAATAAGTAGTACGAAGTATTACCACAGTATTATACGACAAACAGGAAAGCTACGTAATACAATACACGTTAGTAAATTATTTACAAAACTATCAAGCAGAGACAATAATAAACAACGCGAGTGTATTGTACATAAATATAAAGAGTGTACGAAACGATCTGTATTCTCTTTTGTACAGAAATATACGAAGGAACCACCCTCATCCGGATTACGGATGGATTTATTTACCATGAGCAATCCAATGCCAATACCATGACAAGCTTTCTGATTTTGTATATACACTGAATCGTATTGTTGCATTTCGCCAAGCCGTCCCGGTTGCACGCTGTAAATTCCCTAAACTTCTCCATTACGACTACTTACTATGTTGAGTCAGTCCGCGAGTATTGCACTGCAAAAGTACAAACTGATGGTTCAGAAAAAGTGTGCTATGCTCAACGCACCCCTCTTCGGACTGACTGACTAATATTAATCAGAATCTCATGCGCTATTATTATATTTTATATCTGTTCCATTCAAACCAACTAATGCACACTTACTTTACAGTATAATACATTAGGAAGAGCTATATCTTACGCATTCTTTACTAATAAGTACAGCAATGGATGTGTAACTAAATACGCACTATAAGAGAATTAAGTAGATGTTATGTTGTAATACTCACAAACATAGTTGAGAGTCAAGTCATCGTCAACGCTCTTTCATTGTGAATGAATGAATGCATTTTGTCAATGTGTATGCAATACGCGAGCATGTGCACCGCAGAAAATACGCAATAGAACATCCGGCCCTTAACCAAATCCGACTTTTTCTCAATTTCCATGCATTATTTCCGCCCTCCCTCTTTATTCAAATGAGACAACGATTCCTTCAAGTTTAAAAATGCCCTTCTGATTTTATATGCACTAATTGACTATCCGCCACTGTTTTATGCAACGGATATCCCCGATCTGCCCTTATTTAAGGCAGGGAAGGGTGATTCCGTATATTGTGTTTGCGGGGGTGAAGTGAGAATTCATTTAGGCATACTGTAACTATTGTAACAAAAAGTTATGCTTTCGAAAATAAAATTATTCATGAGTATTTATCATTTATGGCATCTTTAATTACTTTTATGGAAGATTTACATAAATTAGCGTATTTTTATGTTTTCTGGTTGTTTAAGTGGTATCGTCTGCAGGAAAGCTATTTAACGCAATTTCACAGCAGAGCATACATACCTACACAACAATAAAATTTTGAACAGTAGAATCAAACCCTGAAATACATAGATCTGAAACACCTAATTATATCGACAAAGCTAAAACTGAAATGTATTATTTAAATATGAAGAATGTTTTAATTTGTAAATATAGTCCAATATTATATGGTGTAAGAAAAACTGACTAATGATTCATGGACATTTATGAAGAAGATATGGTGAAGTTTAAAAACTTGGAGTCGCACTTGCCATGAAGATTTGGAAACAAACCAGAATGAGAGAAGGGTTTGTGATATGGAACAGCGCATTCAAATCTGTTGGAGGAACAAAGAGCGAGAGAATCTCCGCGAAGATAACACAGACCTCAGAGGAGTAATGGAATCACAAAAAGATATTGTTTTACTCGCAGCACTCGGCACGCCATACACAGTGAAAGTGAAGCAGAGTCAAGGGAAGCCACAAAGTGTAATAATAACATGATGTAATACACGTATAAATGAGATGAGCATTTAAATGAATCTTGTGGTAATGTAAGGCAACTTTAGTCACGACGAGTAGACGAAAGAAACTCGTTCCTCGAACAAAAGCAACGGAAAAGAGTCAACTTGTGCAAGTTGACGTGAACTCTATTGCAATCATCTCACTTAAGTAACTCCACGAGACAGTGAAAGTTCATCTAAATTTAGACCAAGGTATATACACAAACCCTCTTGCACTCATACCCTCTTGTTTTGTATTCATAAAGTAGTAACCAGATACAGAGTATACTTGCTACATATTATACATGCCTACAATGTATATAGAACAAAATCTTGCAATTTACAATCAACTCAAGGAAGTAGAATAATAATATGAAAGAAAAGTATGAATACAGCCGCGGTGTGCGTATAAACACAAGACGAAAGGAATAAGACGATTGTCTAAAGCCACACAGGCACAAGAGTCGAAAATCCAAAGTTTTATATGTATAAACATACACCACCACCATACCACCACCTTTCCTTGCTCAAGTGTTTTAAAGCAGTATTGTACATAGTGCTATATGTAACTTAGTATAGTGAAAAGTGCATAGAGGAATCTAATTCAAATTTCATAGTTCCGCTGAGAGAAGGGATTACCTCAAGTTTTTCGCTTGATTTGACTCGAGCTATTTGGCGAACTCTATTTCGGTCTTGGAGTGAATAGAAAAGGGAAAGCCGACAGAATGAAAAACTTACAGGTCAGAGGGGTGTGGTGGTGTGCACAGTGTGCAATGCGTGATGTGACCGTAAGACTTGACTGAGACATGAAAAACTCTTGCAAACGTATATCTATCTATATGACTAGCTCTTTAAAGCTATGCATTTTTGGCTTACAGACTTATTGCACCACTATGTCATGCAATATATTTTATTTTTTACTGTGTAAGCATAACACTCAACTCTACATTACAAATGCACTTCCTCGTGTGTCCTCCTCATGTGTGTGTCTGTCCCATGCAGAGGCAGAATTTTTCTTGTGTGTGTGTAATGTAAAATAAAAGTCAAAGTCAACTAGTAACCTTACAACCCCTGTGAAAATGTAAGAGAGAGAGAAAAAGGAAAGTATAATCTTATACAGATAGTAGTTAGTTCACATCATGTTACATACAATGGAGGTTTCCCATAAAAAGTCTCCTTCATACATAATATACTATCCCTACTAGTATTACTAGCCCTTTACACATCACAACAAGAGATATTCGAATAATATTACTGTACATATTCTTCGTCCCCTTGCCTTGCTGTGCCTTTTCTGCTGTATTTTCTCATCTTTTACTTACATGTATTAGGAATAGTCGTTTCGTTACGTATTGCTTTGCCAAGTTAAGAATGATATCGATATTAGTGCAATGCAATGCTGTGTGTATACAATAAATATATATAAAAGAAATAATAGAAGAAAAAGGGAAAGAGGGATGAGAATGTGGATGAAGGTTAGAATCTCGTGTCAACCATAGGAAATCGACATCTTCACATCATACAAGTCAAGAAGAGAGAATTGTGTCTACAGAGAAAAGACATCCCCATCCCATCACAAGAGATCAACACAGATTTCAACAGTCAAGCTCTGTTCAACCATATCATTTACTAGTTTTTCAATCAACCTCTTCTCAGCTATGGGACTCTTAAACTACATAAGTACTTTGGTGATTGCACTACTTTAGAAAGGAATCAAGCCCCATTCAATTCCATTCTATTCACTGCACTCCTAAGGTTCAAATGTGTGATGCACGTTTAATACCTATATATTCTACTAGTATTTCCACTAGAGCTCAATGTAATGCATGCGCCCCACACTAAGTAAACTCACGGGCAAATCTAAGGTAAAGTCAACTATAAGAAACACCAAACCACGAAGGATTCGGAGAAAAGTCTACATGGCTTTCCCTCCAACTAAATTGTAATCGAGAAAGAGAGAGAGAGAAAGAAAGAGCAAAGGCTTTCCTTCAAGTGTTTTCTTCCAAACGCCTTCTCTCATTGCTCACTTGACATGAAGCAAATGATAGAGCTTAAAAAAACACCCGTAGTTTTATACCAGTTCAAATCTACTCCGTAACTTAAAACGACACACACAATGTGATGTTTCACGGGAATAAACACACAGCTTTTCATTTTCCTTGTATAGTTTGCATACAAACAGCACAGTCAACATATCTAGTCAGTAGTATTGGTATTTTCATTTAAGCATTTCCTTGATAAGAATAAATCGTATGTTTTTCCATTTCATGCATAGTCAATAGCAATTCTCTTTTAAATTTATTGTTATGTTTATCCCTTCTGGGGTGTATAAAGGTCGTTCTTGAGGTCATAACGACATTTGACTAAACACCCCCTATGAACTATTTTAACCATGAAAAATGAATCTTGCCAAAAGTCATACGACCTACTTAAACACTACATACAGAATAGCATGTTGCTTTACAACGCTGCTTTGCTGTTACTGCCTGCAAACCCCATGTAATGAATACATCGTTTTAATAAATGAAATTGTAATCTAGAGCAATAAACATTTCAAAGTAACAGTAGTAGTATCCTCATACACATACACAACATTAAAACCTCCCATCTACAACTTGTTAGTGTTTTGCAACGTTTACCACTGCACTACATAGTACAAACAAAAAGCAAGCAACAGAGCACCAGTGTAAATGCCTAGGATGCAGAGACTTTCATTTCCACATTGATATTTGTAAAAAGAACGACGAGGGTGTAGCATTCAATTCACTGAGGCTGAAACAGCGAAAATAATGAAACAAAATGAAATCTGTTGTTTACTATGTACAATATGGAGATGAAGAAAAACTAAGTGGCTGCAGCAGTTAGACTTGTAACAAACACACGTAGTATTTAGTAAGCTCTTTACATAGGTACTTTACTTACATACATACAGACCTACCTATCTAGTAATGATAGCTACACACATGTATACATGTAAATGCATCCAATGTAAAGTATTCTGCATTATGGGTAAAGAGCTAGAGCGTAGATATTATTATTAAAGTCAGAAAGTGAGAGGCATAGAAAGCAAGTGGGAGCTACTAAGGAAAAGTATAATGGAACTTACCCGAGATAGAGTTGCCAACACATAAGCTCAGCACGAGGAACGCTGTGGTAGTCGTGGTAATGAAACCAGAGGAGAGTCGAGAACTCCGTCGTCTCCACCGGTGATCGAACACTTGATGATTACTCATTGTCATTCTCTCTCTGTGGAGTAGCCGAGTTTGTCAGTATATGTCTATCAAAAGTCTTTGTGTGAAATCACCGATTTACTGTAATATGTTCGGGAATCAGTATCCACTGAAATTCACAACGTCGAAGTAGGTATAGCTCAATGTGTCTAGGCTTTGGGGGTTCTTTTTGTGTGTGGGTATCGTATAGTAGGTGTATCTGCACGTGTGTACACGGATTATTATTATACTTAATGTTCTGTATATTTACTTAATTTTATTTGGTACCTGGTGGAAAATCGTATAGTTATTTTCGAAATTGTTTCTCAAACTGTAATACGATCCGCAGTACTTTAGTGAAGGTATGCTACTGTATAAGCACTAGGCAGTATGGGGGAGAATTTTGTTAGTATGCATAAGTAATATTATACAACAGAGTTTTGACAAACGACACGATGTGATGGATTTTACTTAAGTGTGTTGTAGTGAAGTTGTTCACTCTCACATCACCGACACACTGCAAGTCTCAATAATATGATGTTGTAAGTGATTGTAGATTGAATCAGGGTTTATTTAGGTAATTGTACAGATATACATAGTAGTAGGATGGAAATAATTCGCTTAGTTTCAGTATTTCAGCAGTGTGTAATTTGCAAATGCTGCAATGTTGTCAATCATGTAGTTCTCAGGATGTGAAACATTTTGTAAAGACATGTATTTTCATCTTCCCATGTAAATTCATTATGATAGTTAAATTTTCACGGTATTGTTAGTACTACACAGTCACAGAGCAGTAATGTTGCGAATTGAAAAAGTGATTTTTCTCGCTTGAGCAGTTTCAAGAGGATTCTAATGTAATATTTGTATGTTTCAAGGTTGCTTATTATCTTGAGCGGAAATACGGTGATTGTACTCTTTCCTGTTGCAAGAAGAGTTTTGCCTCGAGTTATGTTTATGATAATGTCGAAGATGTGATTCGATAATGGTTTGGAGTAGGAGCTTGAGTGTTGACGAGGTCTACTGACTCAGTGCACTAAATTCTATTCACTTGTAAATTTAATCCCTTTTCTTCAGGAATAAAAGCAGTTTATGTTCTTACGTTGCGTAAAGGCATTGTATTTGCAACCAGAGAGTCAGATCCGGGGTCGAAGTCGTAAACGAAACACACAGACACACACAACAAGCGTGAAAGAATCGTGTAATTCAGTCAATTCACACCCATAATGCAATAATATGATGGGGAAACAGAGAGGATGAAATGATTTAGCTGTCAATTCGTTGTTGTTTGTGTTTATTCAAGGCAGCAGTTGTACATGTATCGAGTGTTGCCTTACTAGATACACAATGGACTCGCGTGCATGTAATAATGTGTAATGGCAATGTGCATTCAAGTTGATTTCGTGGTTTAAAGACTGAGAAGAGTGGTTTTAGCAGTAGAATTTATACATGTGTATTTATATACTCTAACATGTAATACGTATAATGTATATAGAAGGTGAAAGATGTTATTACGAAGAGAGCTTGAGTTCACAGCTCACCACGAGCAAATGATGTCGACATTCGTACATTGATTAATTAACATCCCGGTCGTAGTTTGGAGTTTGTGTTGAAAGTGAATATTATCAACAGTTTTGCAAGTATTTTCCTCAGATTAAATTGGATTGATCAAAGTGTACTACCTATAATATTATGTTAGTAATCTCGAACTGGGGGCACAAACGTAGTTTGATGTATTTGTTGCAGATGAAGTAGGAGATTTTAAACACATCACTTGATGAATGTATTATTACGATTGTACTACAAGACGAAACGCTATTCAATATCTGATTGCGAGTGAGTGAATACTTACTAATATAATTGGAATTAATAATACTGTAATGGAAACGGGTACTTTTGAGAGTGAAAGGGTAAAAGCTGTCGTTTATGGTTCGTTGGGTTGACTTGTATTGTTAGGTAAGCAGATTGTATATTAATGCATTAACTGTGTCAATGAGAAACTTGTATTATATTGTTCTACATTGGTTTGTTCTCGGTTTTGATTTTCGTCATGAGTTTGTTCAAGTTTGTTTGTTTCTATTTACACCCTTGGTTAAACTTGGTCGTTCGATTCTAAGATATTGTTTATTTGTCAAGAGTGGGTAGATGTAGATTCTATAGTTGTTCTTGGCAGCTTAGCAAGAAATAGGTGTTTTCAGATTTCTAAGAACGTTGAATTGTCAACAACAAATACTGCAAATTCTTGCTATTTAAAGGTATTGATTGATATCAGAAGTTCGGAGATTGACAGCAGTGTGTAAATTCAGTAAATGGAATTGTCACGACCCTGCAATTTTTAATGTCATTTTGAATTATTCTTAAGTAATTTAAAGCAGGCCAAATTAATTTATTTAATTGAGCAAGTATTTCTGATCCCTGAAAGTTTATAAATCTTGAAAGAAATGAACCTAAAGAAGACTGAAGCAGGGCTGTAATATCAAAGAAAGTGTAAGTGAAAGCGAATCGCTTAGAATTGTGAGTAAAAGGTAAAAATGAAAATATGCTCAAACTATTGACTTTTGTAGAATCGAAAGATAAATATAATCAATATGATCATTTGCAATGTTAATTTGGATAAATACAGCCAAACCATAATAAATTTAAGTCTACTCTACCTATTGTTAATGTCTTACTGAAGCGATATTAATTTGTGATACATCTAGGGTAAATGGAATTCAGATAACTTATTAATTGTTACTATTAATTCTAACTACTACTACTACAATTGAGATATGTATCACTAAATATATTACTGTCAGAAAAAAGTAACATTATAATATTGTAAGAAAATACGAACCATAAGAGTAAAGTGAGTAAAGTGAATATCTTTCTCGAGCGAAACGGAAAATTTCAACCCCCAGCAGCACCTTCTCAATGTGTAGGAAAGCACAGCATCGAAGGAAGTGTTCCTTTCTCCCAAACTGTACCAGTTGTTTGAATCTGCTGAAGATTTATTTGTCAATACAGTCGTAAATCTTTATAGTGTGTGTTTTACTGAGTTATCAAGTCTATAAAAAGCTGTATCCAAGAATTTATTTATAATATTGCATTGCTCTTGTCTGGGGTTTCTTAAGACAAATGGAACATGTGCAAATACTTATATATGTCAGTCCAAGTTGAAACTGTTCCAAGTATTTGAGGATGAAAGAATGAGATTATTACTCAACTCTGCCACTAAATACAATTAGAACCTAATGAATGATTTAATTGGTCCTAATTGCAATTAAGTGCACTAAGACGAAATTCGAAAAAATTGTGAGGGTTAAAAAATATTGAGAATTGAATTGAGAAAGTGGAACTGAAGTACTCTGGGTGTGAGTGAGAACAATGAAGGGTTATATTATGGCAATACAACCAAGAGCCAAAGATGCCGACAGATCTTGTCAACAAGAGAGGATGGGAAGAACTGACTGTCTATACTTGAGTCCAGACACAAACTCACAGTAGTTCTAGTCGAATTGTTCTGTTCTCGTCTCTTTTTGGGTGAGTTGACTTCTCTCTTTCTGTGTGTGTGTGTGTCTCTCGACTTGTTCATAGCGTAAAGTAAAGTAAAGTAACGTGGGTAGTAGTAAAATACAAGTGCAATAGTAAAGTAAGTAGTTACTAGTCGTTGTGGTAATACTTACATACATAACACACAGTGTCTAACTCAACTCCGGGTAGTTTCCTACAACATCAACCCAACAACCAGCAACCAACCCAAGTCAGCTCAAACACACACACACATAGTGCCTAACAGTTTCGCTTGGCTTTACTTGCAAGCAAAAGCCTCCCCTCTTCCACGACTCATCTCTCACAGCCATAGCATGGAGTCAGACACACCATTCAGTTTCATGTACTCCTCACACAGGCAAGATGCTCTCAAGCACCAAGTCGGGTGAATTTGGTCACGATTCACTCCGATTCCCGCGTGCGTTTCTCCCCGGTGCGATGAAAACCTATATGGACAGAGACAACGCACAGGAAACCAATTCTCTCAACATAAAACAAGAAATACATTGAAAAGCTACAAATACCAATGTCTCTCCATGCACATGTATAAGTATTGCGAGTTTCTCAGAATTCTGTCTACGAGTACTTACTTATCCTTATTCCTCTTCTGTGTCGATTTACCTTGATCTGATCTCCTGTCTCTCCCTTTCTACTCTTCCTTATAAAACACCTACATAAATCTACCAAGTCAATACCCACACTGGATACTACTTAACTACGTTTATTATACGAACCGAATATCAAATAGTTAAGAAAAGGGAATAAAATCACAAACAAATACTATATTCCTATTACATACACTAAAGTGTCTTAATTCCTAAACTTAATTTTTGTACATGCTTCACAGTATATACACACACATTTAAGTGTACCTACGTATACTACGTAGGTACATTATTCGTAAACAAGTTCATCCATATCGGTAAACAAGTGTAATGTGTATAAACTAACTTACCCTAAAACTTATTACAGTATTAAAATAATGGCAATCGTATATAAACATAAAAGTGCTACTTATATCAGTCACATCATATGGACAGTCACCTAAACACAAGGATCGTCGTAGTAAGTAAATGTATAGGGATGTGATGACTTGCCTAAGAATGTCATTTCAATGTTAACCTTATCCCTTGTAGACCTAACAACCAATCACCCTAAGCTCTTCAAATTACTGAACTCTCTTCTGTGAAACACTACGATTATCATCTCCTTGTCCTCGATCCTTTACTACAGCACATCACTTTACTTGACTTCAAGTCTCAGACACACAGAGAGAGAGAGATAAACTCTTGTCATGTCTTATGTTCCATGATAATGATAACAATTGGATAGATCTAAACGGGAGCCTTTTGCATTCACTTTACTCAACACAGCGATTAACTCTTGTTTTACTTTAAGAATGCTCTCATAGATTCCACAAAGACTTATACATATACTTATGTATTATTACGTCTAATGTTGACAAAACTCAAGATCAACTTTGCTCTAATAGTTTAGATGCAGATCAGATAACTTGAACGAACAAATAAATGAACACTCGCAGCTTTGTATACGCTATTTATGACACATTAAAAACAAATCGGTGTAACCTAGATAAACTTGTGATAAAAGATTAAATACTTTTTTCTTCGATTCTATGTAGACTCTGTTGACGAGAGTGGGCTGGGTTTTGTTTTGAAATGAAGTGGCAATGATGCGTGACCTTTGTAATCAAAAATGACATAAGCGTTAAGAAGCATCCTCTAAATTTGTAGCATACATAATAATATGCAATTCATTATTTAATAGTACATTACTACCGTAGTATGTAAAACGTTTTTCTGTTTTATATACAGATAACGGAGGGGACGATTTATTCACTTACAAAAATTAAGATGTGTGGTCGAGAGAGTGAAGATCTTTTATTTTGGTTATAAATCAAAGGAATTAATTGTAAAAATGAAAAATAACATGGTTGTCAAATGTGAACTGGAAAGTCATTGAATAGGTACCTTGTAGTTACTGAATTCAAACTGACTTGAATGTTATGAGACGAATACAAAAGTGAAAAAGAAATGAAATGAAGCTAAAACCTCTCTACGGCTAATACGATTTTGTTAGTACGAATGTAATGTATTGACTGCATTACGTTACTGACGGTGGTTTAGACTTTAGACAGTGCAGTACTGTTGTTGAGTAAAGATATAAGTAGATTGTCGATGTGTTCAATACAATGCAAGTAAACTATAGGTACAGACAAATACTGGTGCAAATACTAGAAATACATTCTTTCTGTATCTGTAACTACATAGTTGTATGGGTATTATGGTATATTGCATGCAAAACTGGGAGTTTAGCAAAACAAGAATGTCTAGGTATCTTCAAATGTTGGGATATTTTTGGTATGTACAGAAAAAGCAATACTAATAACGTAATAAAATAGGTTGGCATCCGAAATTGAATTTCAGTTGTAAGGACACTGTGACACGGAATGTCTGCAGTATTAAACGATTGAATTGTTTATTATAGCAACTCTACAAGATGTTATAATAATTTTCTTTTCTAGTGGTTCTAGGGATTTGTGAGTTTTCTGGAATTCGATTTTTGCCTGTAACATGGTGGTAGTAGAAATAGTAGGAGATCCGTGCTCGACACTAACCATAATGTCTGTTTTGGTATGGTCTATCTGTGTACAAGAGCATATTGCACGGGCACTACGACTACTAGGAATGCTTTTAGACAATTTAGATGAGTCGACTTGACTTGAAACGACTGGAGTTGGCTTTTGTGTCGCTTGACGATGTAGAATAGAAGAGGACACTCCACTTTGCCCTTGTTTACTTTTTGGCTGGATCCATTACGCTGATTAGTCAAATTTTCACAAACGAATTAAATACTGAATGTCGCCTTCTGTTGAATTGGATTTGCTTTATTCTCATCTCATAATCGTTAACGTTTCTCCTTCTGCTTTCAACCTATCTAACAATAAGTGGAACTGCAGCTATGTGTACTGTACATAAATATAAGTACCTACTTGTATTTGTATCGTTCTTTCTCTTGCCCCCTTATATTCCTCCTTATAATAATTGCAATTTCTTTAAGAACTCATTTCATTTTTATCATTTCTGTTAATTTCTAGGATGTTCATATAACGGCTTGTTTGTATACACCACACTTTAACTTTACCCATTTTTTATGTACCTACCCTAATTCAGAAAATTAAAATTGAAGAGGGCAGTAAATAAGTTAAGTATAAGTCCGATTCCTTCGGTTTGAGTAATATAGTAATATTTTTATGTTCTATGTACTAGCTAAAGACAAAGACTGTCTTTAGCTAAAGTTTAATTTTATATGATTATATTATGTACTACTCCAACTCTATCTATCCTTCATCTCTTATCTATAACTGCTACAGTAAAAGTAAGTTGTACAAAAAACTTTAGGAGCACTATTCTATTTTTCCTGCTACTTAACTGCAGTACACAGAACTTGTTTAAAACAGTAACCTAATGTGTCAAACCCTTATAAGTATATTATATTGACAAATGTTCACTTACTTATCCTAATGGCATTTCATAGTTTATATTTTTCATTTTTATAATTGTTAAAGTCATAGCACATACTTGTCATAAAATATATTATATGTCTAAACTCTGTCACTTGCACGGCTGCTGCAACCTCGATCTCCATATGAATAAATAGTTGAGATTGAGTGTTAAGCATACTGTATCTGTCTAATTTTAAGATGTAATACTTTTAAGAATTTCTTTATGTTTTTACTCAACAACTTTGTAGCGTTAAGAGTCAATTCAGAGGTCAAATTCACATCATTATACGGGTCAATGTTTCGTTACACCCTGATGGCAACAAATTAACAAATCATGATGCATAAGTACATTGACTATATGATATATAATATACTGTTGTGTATGGTGCAAGGTACAGTGTAGTTGTGTCATTTGTTTAAATATTGAAGTTTTACCATTCAGTATTTTAAACACCTAGGTATTACTGTCAATTTCATAGGCAGATTCAAAAATCAAAAAATTTACCTATGTAATCGTCCTATTGATAATATTAATTGCATCTGGTTTAAAAATAACAAAGTAGCCAGTTTATTCAAAAAATTATATTCAAATTAAGCTGCATTGAAAGTACTGATATTTAATTCCATTTCTCATTAATTGTTTGCACACTTGTCTAACTTGTCTTGTCGCTTGGACGAAGTCAATCAATTGACTGCATGTAAGTGCAATAAACTGTGGAAGAACAACAAGCGTAAATGTAATATGAACTGAAGCCAAAGTTTTACAGCAGACTCATCGATTGACATTGTCACATGTTACACCACATTTTACTATTCGTACAGTTAATTAGAGTATCTACCTAAACATAATGTACTGTAACGCAAGTTCATGAACATTTGGTTTGTGACATCATCATACATACAATGCTATAGCATGGTAGCAAAAGCAGTATCTATATAGGTATGGCAGTATTGTGTCATGAACTAATAAATGCTGAATAGAATGAGATAAAGCTCAAGTTTCGGTGTGTTCTAAGAACTATTATTACACAGAGATAAGTTGGGTTCATTTCATTTCATGGGATCACGCAAAACTAAAAGCTAAATCCGAAAGGGGTGAGTTGAGTTTACGCTACAATTCCACTTACGGCCTTTACCTCTTTCTTCTCCATACTGCCACTGCTACTGTTTTCAACCTACCTACTTCGCTTTGCATAGTGTACACTGTACACTCTCCGTCTCATATAAGGATGGTCAGACCAAACTGTTCTGTTGTGATGTGAGGTATAAGGGCAGGATGAAACCGCCGACTGCGTGAAATTGGATACGTCCTTCCGGAACGCACCACAACTCTAACCCGGCTCTATTACGTATTTATATTTCCTTCGACAATCTAAATGGTATTAACTATATCTAACAAATATAACAAGCTGAATCACCATGCAGTTCTACACTATGTATGTACAACGTATCATATGCATTTATGTAAATTTACTATAAATAGGTATGTAATGGCTATACTTTTATTCTATACCATAGTTTGGGAATTGTGTGCAAGAATTATATTTATATGCATATTAATCCTTTGATCAATCCTTCCATATACAGATATTATGTGTGTTGATGTGAGTTAGAGGAAATAAGTAGTTATTGTATGTGCTTCTAATATTGAAATGGATTACGAGATTTTGAAAGCGCGTTTTACTAGGTACTTGTTTGGTCGGACAATCATTGTTTTGTGCAATCTGATTGCACATCTACATTTTAACATAATAATAGAAACATGAATGTCCAATATTTAAAGTTTTGGTTACTTTGCGTATGGTAGGCTGTAAGGAATATATTGAAGCCAGAAGCAAAGCTAGGAGTATATAAGGAACATTATGTAATAGGATTGTAATAGAGCAATTTAAGTTTTGTAAGCGAGTTCACGTAGTTGAGATAAATTGTCTCGTTGAAATGGAAAGAAGCAATTTAATTCAGACAATTAGCAATGCGATGATTGTGCAGAACACTTATACATGTAAACAACTCGTGTTTTTATGAAGACTGTGAGTGCCAGAATGTGACATTCACTATCATGTTTACTATTGCTTAATGGCAAAACAAATTGGAGAAAAAAATAAACTTGGCAGACAAGCAGAC
Source organism: Pogonognathellus longicornis (assembly GCA_034694085.1). Taxonomy (NCBI): domain Eukaryota; kingdom Metazoa; phylum Arthropoda; class Collembola; order Entomobryomorpha; family Tomoceridae; genus Pogonognathellus; species Pogonognathellus longicornis. The sequence goes on from JAQFYB010002417.1 coordinate 19,239, forward strand.
AGACTTAAGAGTTCTAATTAAGTGATGAGTTTTTTTTGCTTTATTTATGTCGTGAATGTTAGTGCAGCTTGTACAGTGTGATGAAAGAGAACTCTAAAAGAAAAGATCGCCGAGAGAACTATTGTTAGAAACTTTAAGACGGAAGTACGCAGATAGTTTTTACTGGGAAGATTTTACTAATTATTCACACTAATTTGTTACGATAGCGCATTTCATTCGTTCATGGATCATTGTCGTAGAGTGTTGAGATCGTTTGCTTCAGGACTGTTTAGAAACACAATGTATTAATACTGGAATAAGTAGGTACATTTATTTTTTGTGTAATACTGAGGACTTCGATTATACCTCGGATGTGATATGAACATTTTAGGTACATTTAGCAAAACCCTAACCCTTCTTTAAAAACATGATGCAATTTACAATTATTTAATAATATGAATATTTAGGTATTAACAATAAAATTATAACTTTGTCGTTTACTATTATTGTCATTGTTAAGATTATTTTTAGAAATAAGTTGCATTTACAATACCTAATCTAATAATAAGTATACAATATCATTGTATTAAATCTGATCTGACAAACATTTATAAATGCAAAATCTAATATCAAACAATATTTTTAAATCGGAATCGGAGAATTATAAGAAGTATTTTATATTACGGATTATAACTACAAGTACATTCGTAAATAATTAATTTACATATTAAATTTGTATTACACCAAATAGACTTTTTATATTTAGCTAGATAGGAATGTAGAGCGCAGAATTACTAATGACAACTCCAACAACAAGGGTGTAAAAGGAAGAACTTCCGTTTAGGCTTAAAAAGAGGTTTGGTTCGTCTGTTCCAATAAGTGATAATAAAATGTAGGCATATAGACTCAAATCAGGATATACAGTAGATGTAATGAACGTACAATATACACGAAAGATATTTGTTGGGTATGTATACATTCTACAAAGTAGCTCTAACGATTATTTTAAAAACAAAAAAGTTTTGAAGAGTTGTTCATGTGTATAGCACGTATCGTACTGAATAAGCACTCAAAGTAGGCAAGTACTATAGTGTTGACACTATCATGTTAAATCGTAAAGTCTCAGCGTAATACACCAATCTCTTTTCTTTAGAAAAAAGATTGCAAAATTTTGAGTCTGGAAATCCACTAGTTACGCGTCAAGAAAGCCTTGGGGAGTTTTATGTCACTGTCATCTTGTTCTCATCACGCCTTGTTATCATTCATGTCAATTTATTTCCAACTAAAATCATGTCGACATGTGTTTTGTCTGTGCTTCACCTAACACTGTACATGCTTCAAGTTTTCATTGGTGGCTGTACAACGGTAAAACTCTCACCAAGTCATTACGTTAGCTTACCTTTCTTCTAATCTTTGAGAAACAAGTTTTGAAAAGGCAGCTTATGGTTTATTGGTTTTAAGGCAAAACAAGTTGGCAGAGCGGTTGTTAGCTAACAAAGTGCATTAAAAGTTTTCAATGGGAATATACACAATACTGACGAGTCATTCTCTAACTTTCATAACGAACACACCCGACACAAAAACAAGTTGACTGACTAAAGGTGAAAACTGAGAGCAGTGATGAGATATGAACTAAGACAGGCATTATACTTGCTGCTGTATATAAGTAGTAGAGTACTTTTACACTTTTCCTATTACATGGATAAACACACCAAAATATGCTTCTTTAAGGAAATATATCAAATACTTTCCACTGCCTGCTTGTGTACAAAATTAGAGAAGGTTTTTGTTTGATATACATTTAAGGCCAGAATCGTATTTAAACAGTACTTGAAATTAACAGACATGTATGTGATAGTACATACTACACACTCAATCGTGTGAAGTATTTTATCCACGAGGAATGAAAATGTTCTGATAAAAAAATCTGTCTTGTGCATTCTTTTAATCTTTCAAATGTTCACAGAGGATCATCGGGTCATCAATTTCAATCATTTTTTAGTAACATTTAAACTTGTATTTGAATTTATCAGTTAGTTATTTGTAGTTACATACATCTGTACATGAACAGGTATGTGTAGTTGGGTATAGCAAGTACAAAATAAGTATTTACATTATTGCATTAGTAAGTACAACTTTTAGAGCAATATGAAGTGTGGAGAGCCGATAAAAATACAATGGATTTAGTTTGTGTATACTACTTAGTATTTTGATAGTCAATAGGCACAATATTATGTTTTCTAAAGGTATTTTCTTGAGAATAAGTGTTACATAGGAGAAATACACGAAAGAGACAGGAGAAAGTCGTTGTTGTATGAGAAGTAGCTTGTATACTACACATGTAATACCTCTACAATGTTCTTTTGGTTGAGTCTCTGGATTTTTCTCACTCCTCGAGAGTGTTATTTGAGAATTCAAGTCATCCTCGAGGGTAGGAACTTGTTAGACTCTTGCCTCCTTTCTTTTACGCATTTTGGCTGATCGAGAGGGACAGTCGGTTGCCTTTTGAATAATGATTCTCTCTCTCTCTTCTCCACTTCTTTGTATAGTCAAGCCCAAGCAAAGAGAAAGAGCTAACCAGTTTTAGTTTTCCTCTTTCCTCCTCATGTACATTACTGTATTTTCCTTTACTAATACTTGACTTGCCATAGGAAGCTAAACATAGCCCAACTAGTGTAAACTAAGTCATGCCGATGTATATGAGTAAAGTAAAGTAGTACATGAAGAGTTATACTTAGAGCTATATATTGATACAGGAGGAATGGGAGAAAAAGGAAAAGAAACGGATCCGATATTTTCATGAAACTCATCTCATCGCTTTTCACTCCGTGTCTTTCTCTGTAGGTACTTACCTACAATGTTCTCTCTCTACACGCAATTCACTACATGTACACTACAGTAAGTATGCAATAGCACACTAGACTTCTTACAGCCTCAAACTGTTTAAAAGTTTGAGACGGCTCAAAGCAAAACTGACTTTCTAGAATAAATAGTGCAGTAGTAGTAGTAGTAGTATTATACCTAAAGAGAGAAAGAGTTCAGAATGAACCTGTAGTATATGTAAGTGTAGCCTGCCCTGGTTCTCTCTGCAGCATTAGTGCAGAAACACCCGAAAGAAAAAGTAAAACTTAAAGGAAAAGTGAATAGTAGTACAGTATGAAAAAAGTAGTGTAATATAGTTTCTCTGTTACCCGCCGTGTCGTATGTGATTCTACTGTTAATCAGAAGATACACATAAAATTTCCACATTTACATAATGCCAGAAAGCATCCTTTTCTATTCATTTCAGTTTCTATTTGATTTTAGAGAGGTGAATACTAACTTATCCGATTTCCTCGTATTCGAACCAAATCATTCCATTGCCACATTTCCAGTCTTACATATAAGTCACCATCTTCATTTCAATTCCGAAAATATACTAAACAATCACATAATATGGATATCTGTTATTCACGTGCTTATTAGATGGAGGATACTGGGAAGAGAATTTTAGAGAATTCTGAGAGCTCGAACAAAATAATTGACATGTACGAATTTTCGCCAGAATATTAAACAACTGATAATGAAGATAGGCCGAGGTTATTGAGTTTATTTGATTTAATGGATTTCGCAGAAATTACAACGAGAAATATCCTTTTCCAAATGGAATAAACGAAAGATGTTATATTATTATGAATTTTGATTTTATACTTAAGTTTTTATAAGGTATGTAATTAGTGCGTATGATGTTTGTTTCTCTGAAAGCATTATATTATATAGGTACTCTAGCACTCTAGCGAACATAATAACAATAATAACAAACTATTACAAACAGATGTAATAAAGTAGATGCCAACATTGCCAACACACTGTATATGGAAGAGTAACACAGTTCTATTTTTATTGTATTAAGCTTCCAAAACTACCCCTAAGTTAGTTTTGTTCAGAGTTTGTTAATATTTTTTTTAAATCGCGAATTGAAAATTTTTTCACTATTTTTTAAAATTCAGCACTCAAAATTACCCCTAAGTTTTATTACGAGTTTTGTTGATATTATGACTTTTCTGTTCAACAGTATAAAGAAAGACAAAAGTTGTCCCTATAAAATAGCTGTATCACGTATTCAACATTATATTAGACTATATTGTAATACCATACTACCTAAGCTATTATTTACTATGCTACAATTTACTAGGTACAGTACTGGATACCATACTACTAGTGTTAGAGAATTTGCACGGACGGACGGACAGACAGATAGACAGACATGATTGCTCTTACCCATCACAAACTGACTATTGTTATCTTTTCGACTATGTAGGTATTCTATATAGGTATAGTATTATGTTCGTATTAGGAATCAAACAACACAGATTACATGATTCTGTAAGGTACTACAAGGTATGTATCTCCTGTCTTAAGGGAACCAATGCAATGGTATATTTGTTATTCCGTCGTGAACGTTGTACTGTATAATTTATAGGTATAAAGTAAAGAATGGTTCTCATGTAGCTTCAAATTGTACAATGCATTATGTATCACAACATGACAAGTGCAGTGAAAAGTAGGCAAGACAGAAAACAAGTAGGTGTTATGTTGGTGTATTTGTAGAAAGTATTCCGTCAGTGTCAAATGAAATTTCAGTTGGAGCAACAGATGTGTATGACATTTACTTAGGAGGGGAGGGCACCGAAAATGGCAAATGTGTTACTTTCTCTAACTGTTTCTGCTACTACTCTAACGGCATACTTTACACTTTGTACTACACTGCTGTATTATTTAATTTGTACCACTTTATAGTTTACATCACTACATCGCATTCCTCGTCGACTGACTGGCTGCGCACAATGTGCGTCAGCATAAAGATCAGAAAGAAGTCCCAATTATTTCCAGTCTAATTACCTAAGTCAAACAAATCATGATTTTTTTATTAATTACAAATTCTTATGAAAAAGAAGCCAATAATATATCTACATATCATCCTACACGTGTAATATTTATTGACATATAAGAGTTAAAAGGTGTATATCCATGAAAATTAAATGGGATGGGTATAAATAATATCAATTAAGACTGCTTTGCTTAACCTACTGCACTGTAGGTACATATTAATTACTTGATAGTAATTGCCATTGTCCTTCGTTAAAACTCTTTTTCAATTTACCTTCAACAGTCTATTATAGAAAATAGAATAAATTCTGATACTTCTAAATTCTAATACTACTATTGTATATAAACATATACATTGTGATTGTTGATTTTTATGAGAAATGAATGTATAGGTATATATTGATACAAACAAATTTTTTAACAATCTTTGATACACGTATAGCTTAGCTATTGCTTACTATAGTACTAATGTAGTGCGTATTACGCGTGTGAAATACAATTACTATTGAGGGTTTGCTTAAATGCAGAGGAATCGTAGAGCGGGGTGGATGAGATTGTAATGACATTACACGGAATACTATTGGTGTTTGCCTCCAGTGGTTCTGTGAGTGTATT
>JAQFYB010002418.1:0-24700 GCA_034694085.1 Pogonognathellus longicornis
CATTACGCTCCCCATACCCCAGCCAGGGGCAATAATGCAAAAATGTGAAATATGCAAAATGTTTCCAAGGGGTGTGGATTTCACATCCAATTGATTTCAAATTAATAGAAAAATCGAATTTTTTGCCTTGATGCTTTGGTTGAGAAGGCGTCATATCTCAGATGGTACACGCTTTAAAGAATTACAACAATGAAAAACTGTTCTTTCTCATAATTTATCTACAAACTGTATACTAAATAATAAAACAAGATTTACTTAAAAAATTGAGGAGTTTGGCAATGTGGAAAAAGTAAATGAAAATTGTCATACATTTGTGACATACATGTGTGAGGATTTTATTCGAATAATACTGTGTAAATAATACTAACAGCAAAGACTTACACAGACCAATAAATATAATAATGCCTAAGCAATTAATACTGATGGGAGGTCAAAACATTTGGTCACAGCCGTTTACCGACCCTCTTCATCCTTAATTAATTTTGCCCTGCTGTTAAGTTTTAGAAATGGCAATGTCATCGTAAAAGGTGGCTAATATTGTTTTTTTACTCGTGAGAGTAAACATGAGTCGTGTTAAGATGTAACTTGTGTTTGTACATACAATGCATATGAAATGCTGCACACAGTTCAATAAGTTTTCGTATAAAGTAGGAAAAAAGCATTGGTATAGGAAAGCAAATGTTCATGACTGCGAAGCAAAGAACTTTTTCTCGAAATTCACTTCTTTTCCTTGCTGAGGTGTTTTTGTAGTGGTCAACAAAAAATACAATATGTGCTATCGAGAGTGTTGTAGTTGCAAGACTAGGAAGTGCAGAACTCTCCACAAACTTCTACTTCTACAACTAAATTGGCTGCACTATTCACACAGTATACTCAGAAGCAGTCTCTTAGTCTGGAGTTTACCAAATGAACATCATATTGAACACCCAATAAAGAGGATGTCTCCCTGCTCTTCTTTCCATTCTGCAGCTGCCCCTCCCGGTCGTGCAAATACACAAACAATACACACTTTAGCAAAGAGAAATTCTCTCCCTTCCACATTCTACACTTCCTTAATTCGTTTTGTTCTCATGATCAAATCTTTTTCTTCCCCCTCTGTTTCAAGATAATGAAAACCAGACAAATACTAAGCTGGCCAACTGAACCGAGAACTAAAAGTGCCAAATGGTTAAGTAAATAGAGACATCTCAGGACAGCCTTATATTGCTCAACACAAAAAATTACTTTGGGTAATTCCATTGCAGTTTGCTTTGTCAAGCCACAAGCTATTCATTTCAGTTTCAGCTCCATAATACCATACTGCATTCTACACAACTGCACTTTTTTTAAGAAATTCAATCAATAGTGCTATGTACTACTATGTATTGTACTAAATACTGTTACATAGTATCATGAATGAGTTTACTGTATAGCATATATACTATACACCTCAATGTAGAAGAATTAAGAATGCAATAAGTACTATTTATATATTTCTAGTTTAGGAAGTACTTGTTTACATAGTAGGCAGTATTGATAACTTTTGTAAATGTAGCACATGATTATTAATAGAAGCATAATATTATGACCCCAGTATCTTTTGGTGGGGGAGATTAGTAGTTTGACCGTTAAATGTGATTTAGCAAGGTAGCGTTAAAAAGGAAAAGCAAACTATCCGACCCAGTAATCAGATAACCGATCCGGAAGCTACTCGTTTGGGATCCGCAGTTCTTTTATTAAAGATTGCGAGGATGATAAGATTCTAGCCTGCGCGGTCCGTTAACTTCTTATCAATGAAAACGAAATAAAAAGAAATACAAAAGAAAAAAGCAAGAGAGGAAACGAAGGCTGATACGCTGAGTAGTTATCGAATTGGAGCAACGACACTAGAAATGGTGCGTATCATTACATCGTAAAAGATCTACAAAAACGACAAAGTCACAAAGGCACTATGCCCAAAAATATTAACAAAGCAAACCTGAAGTCTCCATTTTCATCATATTACTCTTAGTCACATTTCCCGGATTTGCAATCACAATGCACACTAGCCTCCTAAACTTGTTCTTACTACTTAAGTATATACCCAATAGTATATAAGAACGTTTTAATGTTTCTCTGCCATATCCTTTCCTCCACAGTTTACTTTGGGACGAGGAAAAGCACATGATGCCACGACACGGAGTTACTCTTCCCAGCTTTCTTCTGCTAGACTAAATACAACTAGGAGTGCAAGTGCAAGTTAAACAGCCAAGCAAAGCATGTCTTCCACTAAACCTGCATGGCTGCACCATTCCAATATTCATAAATCACTTGAGACGGAGACTTTCGGATAAAAAATAGAATGAAAGCAAGACAACGATTCCGACTTTTCTTTTCCCATAAAATGTCAGATAAGAAGTAACTCTTCACTTCGCCTCAGCTCAGCTCCTCTGTCTCTCTTTTACTTTACATGAATGTCTCAAATAAGAAATCCCATCGCTTCTTCATGTCTCATATGGACACACAAGAAGGAACTCCTCACTCAAACAAACTCACCTACCTATCTATGCCACAGATATCATCCTATATTTAGACATTATCTAATCTCAACCTGCGACTATGTCACTACGATTACATTCGTCGTCTTTATAGGTATATACACCCAAAATCAAACCACCAACATTTTATTTTTAACATTATAGCAGTACCTACTTATTTGTATAGTCTCAAATCTCAGGAGTATAACTTTCCCCAGCAAAGGCAAAATGACATAGTAACTCTTCCTACAGAGATACTTCTTATTTTTAAAACCAAAGAAAAAGCAAAGACATGAATGATGAGGGAAACAAGATTTAAATTACGACTCATCCATACTGTGTGCATGGGGAATATTGGTATCTCTTTCTGTCTACCTCAACATAAACTCTAGAGATGCATTTTCAATACACTGAACTCAGCCATTATTATTATTACTCGAGTACCTATTGCATTGGAAAGATTTAACTCTCAGAGAAAGCCAGTCGACATGCCATCTCAGAGCTTATGATATTACAAAGATAGGCACTTTTACTTTAGTATATACCTACACAAGATACTCTATCGCCAGTCAAACTCAAACAATGCATTCTTCTATTGCATATTGGTATTGGTGTCACATATATCACTAATACTACTTGGTACTCTTGCTAGTACTGAACTACATGTCATATCTCGCGTATATGTACTGGTGAACTCTATAATATATATCCTATGCTGTACTACATACAGATAATACAAATAATATATGTTGTATGTGTAGGAGGACCATGCATGCAAGCCTTGTTCTATATAATATCAGTTTTTAGAGTATACCGTGTGTTCAATTCATACACACATAAAAATGCAGTGTCGTCAACCCCACAACGATGTCTTTCTGTAGTCTTGTGAGACATTCTGTTGGAAGAAAGAGGAAGATGATATAAAAGCTACTATATAGGTAGGTTGGGAAGTTAAAGTTTCTCTATGCGTTGCATTATAGACATACGAAGAAGAATACATAAAATGAATTCTTACGTCAATTCCCTCATTCAGCTTGTGATGGCGGTGTACTAGTGGTGGTAGTACAACGGTAGTATGGAGTAGTAACTGGTAATAGTAATACAGAATAATAATATCGTGTCGAGAGAAGAAGCAATAATATCAGAAACTGCCATCATCTTTCCATCAGCATCCTATCCCACTCCGGAACACTAGCACTGAGTAAACGACTCTTTTAACTCTATCTCTACAAAACCAGAGAGTGAGTGAGAGAGAGAGACAGAGCTATGGAGCTGGCTAAACCAACCATTCGGAGCTACCTACAACTACTTTACACAAATACGGATACAGGAGAAAAGTGAAGCTGTAAAGCTACCTAAACTAATACAACATCCAGCAAAGTTGATAGTAAAGTAACCATCCGCATTGACAACGACCTTACCAACCACCACAGCCACCACCACTACCACCCAGTATACATTCCGCTTTACTTATATTTCAGATACACTCACACTCTTCACATCTTCCGCCTATTCAGTCCTAAATCTTTTATTTCCTTTCACCATTACTTTGCCCCATTTCGCTTTTTCAGGTTAAAAAGCGAAAGAAATTTACGACCAAAGATTAAAGGAACACACGAGACAGTCCAAAAAGCAGACCAAAAACTAGTACTGCGGGGCAAGTCTTCTTGTCGTGTCCTGGTAAACCAAACCAACTCATTTGTATCTTTTTATCTCTACAAGAAACAACTGCCAAGCTTGTTTCCCATTTTATACAGTAAAGAAATCTAGCATTTGGCCCACATTGTAGTTTGCCCGATAAGCAAGAAACCAAGCTTTTAATTTTGGACGAAAAGAAATCTAATTAAAATCTTATGTAATTCTTTACATAAGCCTTTTAGTTAATCACCCGTGAGGAGCTACATATTTTACCCGTGCACTAACATTGTATGTTGCATCGTTAGGAAATAAACTACTCGGAGGGGCTGCTTCCTCCTGTGGTTGGGTTACAGTTAGAACAAGATAGATACTCATTATAAGAAAACAATGACGCAACAGATTGAATTATCACTGAAATGAGTCCCTTTAGGCACCGATGCCAGCAGCAGCAGCCACATTCTCCAGAAAAGACAGTCTGTTGTATGAATCGTCGTAACGAAATTATATCTTTAACCGTTATATCTCTCTCTACGACCCAATATCAAGCGACTGCGACATGACATATAGAATTCGGAGAGATACAAAGATATACTGTGTGTGTATGTAACTAAAAGAACCGATTACAAGACAAGATGAAGGTTTTGCTCTTCTTTGTTAAAGAATATTATCAACATGTGTATTTTTTTCTATTGTCTAGTGCAAGTGTGTTTTTGTGCAGTGTATAGCAGTATTAGTATTTATTACGGGATTTCAAGAGGAATTTTCTCGTAGACAAAAGACAAAATGAAAAATTGGAAAATGCGTGTAATATAATGCAATATCTTTGTATCGAAGGTTTTTGTTCACTCACATCACAAGCGAAGCAATAGTGCGGAGAGTATAATGCTCTGAATATAGAATTCGGACAAGGGACTGGCACATTTAAAAGAAAGACAGAGAATTCTTTCCTCTTGAATGCTTATCTATCTATCCTTTTTTCTAGGGAAAAAGAATTCGTCGTATCAACAGAATTCCACTGGTAGCTCTTCTTCCACGTTTGACATATCAGATACATGTGCGGGAGTAAGACGAAGAAGGTAACGGAACCATCCATCACTCCACAGGAGGATTACAAGGCCCAACCGTTGACGTGAAAAGCAATGCAAACCTCAATTTCATTCCTTTGATTGCTACATCAAAGTCGACAGGACAGAGCGAGCCACAGACATTACAAGTATTGGAACATAACAAATAAAATGACAAAGTGGAAATCTATAGAAAGTACAAATCTAATGGGAAATGACCACGACAGACAGTGGACAGTCACGGCAATTGGATTTCTCAAAAAAATCCATTCACTTATTTCACTCTGTTCACATTGACAATTTCTCTAGAGTCACCGTCACACTGGTTCAGTGTAAAAGGCAATAGAGCATAATAGCAGACACACAACACACACACAACACATAATCATACCACTTCAACACCAACATAAAACTCAATTTCACCCAGCCCCTGCTCTTAACAACATTTTAAATCACTTTATGTGCCCGTCTCCACGCCCTAATGATCTACTACAATTAAACGTGAACGACTGACCGCAACACACCAGCTGCTTTCAGCCTAATACGAACCCTACGTATCGTACTACATGAGACAATTTATTTAACATTCGACACACAATTCTCGGCAAACATCCCCGAAATAATATTATACATACTTTCTTCCAAGGATTCTATACAATTCTTAGTCTTAGTAAGTTCTATTAAAGCGTAAGTAATGTATTCAACATTAAATACAGTAATACTGCGACTATAGCGTGTATGTGATGTTCTACATTGTCTACAGGCTGCAGAAAAGACTTGATTTGATTTTAGATTACTTATTTAAGACACTCCACAGATGTGACTTGTGTAATCTCCCAACTCTACCAGAGTAATATTTGTAATTATATAAACTGACTAAAGGAATACTATATGGGGATATATCCAATATTTGATGAGCTATAGGTTTTATATGTATAACATGTTAGATTGCCAACTAATATCCAATCCCTTGTAATGGTTTAAGGATTCCGTGGTGAATTTTGAGAATATCGATCATCACCCAGGGAAAAATCATCATTTCCGTATTTGCTTCGCACTGCCGCAATTTTTCCTGACTTTTCTATCTGCGAACGGCTTTTCCTTTATATTTGCTTCTATTCTGAATGCTACTGAGCTCGTGTTTATATAGCTGCTCAAATGAAGGATGTCGAGAACGAGATAAACGAGTTTGGCAAAGTAGAGGCAACTAGTAAATGCATGTTATTTCTTATTTTCCAAATATGTATCCCAGCTTTAATATTTATATTTCATTTCTAGCAGGAAGTGGATTGCCAAAATAGGAAGCAGAGGAAACATTAGCAAATTACACTTTCAATAAGCACAGATCTCTAAAGGAAATTGTGGTCTGATATAGAGTAAAAAATGGTATTATACGATTATATATATTTCACAATTAATTTCATTTTTGCCATTTTTTCCAAGATGCCTATTTTTCCGCTTCTGAGTGAAAAATTGATGAAATTTTAGGCTTTCATAAATCAATTAGGTACTACATATTATATACGTGTACTACATCCATAATCCATACATATAGAAATTCTACATATTATTCTAAAATATTACGCAATTGTTTCACATCAACATTGCCAAAATAAAATAAACCCGTTTTTACTTGAGTAATTATAATAGGTATTAGGTGTCTGAGGGAGAAAACTGATGCAAAAAAGTAAATTCATAAACATTCTGCTTAATTTCTGATTCCGACATAAAGGATTCGTGGAATTAATTATTTAACAATAGTTGACTACAACATAAAAATGCTCTGCATGTTCAAACTTAAGATCAGGACAAAATTCATTAGTTTTTTCATTACTTTAGCATGTAAAAGTTGTAGGATTAGGTATGTATGGAAATTTAAGGTAGGTAATATCTGTAGAATAGTAGTTTTGTTAAAGTTTGCATTATCCCAAATAATTGGAGCCATTGTTCTTCAGATATGTCTGTTTCACTAATTCTCCTTACACCGCACATTTACATCAGTAGTATTTTGTACATTCATACACAATGTAGGTATACACTGTATACAACTATATATTATCACCTAATAATCCTTTCTTTGCACAATTCATGACAAATACGACAGTGACATTTCATTTCTCTTGTTTTATCCTACTTTTAAATACAGCTATCAAGGAGAAAGTCCATAAGTGAAATTCCCGTATCATTTCACTTTCACTTCACTTGAAGTTGATTACCTTACAGGACGAGAAACACTCAACTCATCTTTAACTAGCAGGAACAGTCTCGCCGTTTCGTCTCGTATTCCTCAGAGACGCAAACACACAAAAGAAGTTTCAAACCCGTAAAATATATGCACCGGAGCTGTATGTAGAATGTAGAGGGTTATGAAGTGGAAGCGTATAGTTGTAGCTTACTCCAACCCTCGCTGTTTCTCGTTCCCATTGTTTCCTTTCACGTTAAATGAATCTTAAAAGCGTTTAATTACTCTTCGTCTTCTCCCATCCTAACTGTACTAGCACACTGCTGATTTACTTTCCTATAGAGGTATGCCTAGTCACAAAAGATACAAAAAGATAATCTACGTTTACATGCAGATGCCTAGCTTGTATTTTAAATTGCAGCAGGGCTTTAACCATTATGTAGCGGTACACTGCATTTATATACATACACCTCTTCACACAAATACATCAAATCTGATCTTCATTACAAAGCAGAGTGCCAAGAGAATAATAAAAGTTTTAATTCCTTGTATTTATTCATCTACAAACCTACAACATCACCAAAACTCACATCAGCCACTCCAACCTAGTCATATGCAAAGGAAATGGAAACTCAAACTTTAAACACAGGAAAGACGCAAAAGCGTTTCCACATTTACATTTACCTTGGATTTTCAAATTTTCAATCCATTATACATTCATGGATGAATATACTAGTATTACTTACTTAGTTTTATGGCATAGCAAAGGTTATAAGCTTTATACATATATCATGTTAGATTGCCAACTAATATCAAATTCCTTGAAATAGTTAATGTATTATGTATAATGTAGTATATACCTAATATTGTATTTGACTGTAGAAAAATTGAGTTATTGAAATCTATGTTTGCCCTTTGAATCACTATTCTTCTGTTGTACAAAGCATTCAATGTTTTATTATTGAGAAATACAAATAAATTTCGTGTTTAATATTGACATACTATTTCCTAGTGAGTAAAATGAATCCTGCTTATGAATGCTTACGTTCCTGCTTATGAATGCTTACGTTCCTGCTTATGAATGCATTCATAAGCAGGAACAGACAACAGGGAGACTACATACAACATAGAGCACGCAATAAAACTTTTCCCCCTCTCATGCAGCAATAAAGTTAATAAAATATTGTTTTCCTTCATTCATTCAGTGGAGCAACAGCAGGGTGTAGAACAACGTGACAGTTGTTGTGAAAGAATAATTAAAATTTGTTTACCAGCTTTTGGCTCCCTTCCATGTGTGTCTATTATAATTCTTAATCCCACATCCATGCAATGCACAATCAACAGGATGACAAGAGTTTTGCATGTGAACTTCTATCAACAAGAATATTTACATTTAAAGTGTAAATAGAGATCAGCTATAGGCGCTGGTTTGTATTATGTAAAACACATTCCATGAGGAGAGTGACTTTGAAATGAAATGAGGACTTCTCAATGTATTCATTCGTTTAAACCAATGTGCATCCTATAGAATGCGATTTCAAATTACGCAAAAGTTCTATTCTATCTGTATATATACCAATTTGACACAATAACCATTTAAGCATTCAGTAAAGTGTACTCACAAGCAAATGTAGTTTGGTCAAGTCGTTAAAATCATGGAAGCGTCTAATTAGTCGAGACATCGTAGTTCTTTACGACTATCAAAAGCTACCTACTGAACTTTCCCGATCCAATGCAAATAGACCTTTTGAGTTTTGACTCGGCCAGCATCACCCATTCCCCAAAGCCGTTTGCATGTAAAATCAAGGAGAGAAGTGCAAAGTTAAATGCAATGAGACGTACTTTATGCGGCACACTAATGCTGCGTAATGCTACGTGAGTAGTGCCATAGTTTCCAGCTTAAGTTCAACTCAATGCAACTTTACTTATAGTGCACCCACTATAGCATTCTACTAACAAAACACATACCTTTGTTAGTGAATACTGAATACATATACACACACTTTACACACGTAGCCAAAAACTACTTCAGTCTTCAGCTACCATCACAGCCACTACTACTATACTGCTAGCACCACAACGACGATTGCTTGAAAAAGACACAGGGAGAAGGAAAGAGTAAAGAGTGCTGCATAAGTAACGCTGAAACCAGATGTGAATGACATAATGAACTTCAAACCATGGCCAGGGGAGCTTTTTAGCCGCATAAAGAATTCCAGTCAAGCTTCGACTCCCAAAATAGTAACGAGTTTCGCCGTTTGTGCATTCGAATTCTCTAGCAAGTTCACTTCAGGCCTAAGTCCTTTGTGTACTTATCCAATGGATTTTGTCGGAACGCAAAAAGGTCGTCGGCGGAATCAACCAATACCAAAAGCATTTCTTGGAAAATGCATAAACGTAAATTACTTTCGAAAATCACTTGTGCTAAAAACAGATAAGAAGACGATTCTTTTGTAATTGTACATGCGATGTATAAATAGCTTTATAGTCTAAGAGTCAACTATAAATACCTAAGGTTAACATTGGGTAAAGGTCTTCTCAATGTTACAGTTACAGTCTTACAGTATGTTCAATGATGTTCAAACAGCATGAAGAAAAAGTTAATCGTTTTAAGATCATAGATTAACAAATGTATATCAAGGTTGAAGAACATAGAAAGACATGTAAGGAATGTGTCGTAAATAAACGGAATATTTTAAATGCTTTAAACTATTCACTGTCGCAAGACAAATAAAGCAGCCTATGCAATGCACAAAGAAAAATGTACTACTGAAGCTCGACAACTATTTGTTTTAAGTACAAGACGCACTGTCAAAGTTTTCTTTTGTCATGTCACATTTTTATTTCTGATTTTGACCTCACCAACACACATTTGACTGTTTGGGGGCAACTGGCAATCTTTTATGCTGCTTTCCAGCACGCTTTTATCTATTGCGTTTCGTATACCAATATATCTGTATTTTATGCTTACATGATGTATGTCGAAATGTGTAACATGTAGGTACTAGGTACCTATATATAGTATTGTATATACAATTTTGTTATATAAGTTCCTTTGTGTTTTTAGCATTTAAAATTCCCCATCTAGTTGTCTGTGTGTCCTATTGTAGCTATTATTCCATTCCAATGCGACATGCGACAGCAAAAACAACAACGTAAACTAAACAAAACAAGATGCCTTGTCGTGTCACTGTTTGAATGTACAATGCAAATGCTATATGTAAAGGCAAGACATTATTACACAGTTAATACTGCTGACAAAACACTAACTGGAATTCGGCCAACACTTAAGCTCATAAAACCTCAAACAAACATCACAGGGTTTTTGTTCACTTGACTGCTACCAGCAATACTGTTCTATATAAGATATTGTAATTTATTCTGCATATAAACGATATCCATCGGTTTTCGCAATATAGCTATTCACATTCCCAAGAATTCACAATTTTCATAAATTCACTCGCAAATGTATTACCAGTATATTTGCGAGTCTTAAGACTACATTTATTTGTTGGGATAAACAATCTAATGCACACTTATAGCAGAAATAATGGCAAGGATAAAAACAAACGTTGTTTGTGTATTTTACTTGAGTGCTGAGATTTGCTCTTACAGTCAGTATCTGCTTCCATTGCCTAAATATTGTTTGCACCAAAACTATTTTCACGGTAATGTCGTTAAAAACCAAAACCACGTCGATTCATTTCATTCACAATGTATACATACATTGGGTACACAGTAGAGTAAAGAAGTAAAGACAGCAGCGCAGGTTAAACTTCAATCACCGCTAATTAAGCATTCCACACGAATTCTATATGCATACGTAACACACAACCTTTGCAACACTCATGTAATGCTGGCATTTGACAAGTTCGCATGTATCAAGAGTTTGTTTAGCAAGTAGGTATCAGAGTTTAGCGAAGTTTACTATACGTACACATAAGAGACACTTATGTGAGCGACACTATTCCTGTATACCATTAAATATATGATGACTTTGCATACATCCGTTAGACACACATAGTACAACTACAACAGCCTTTTTCAATGACAAGACAATTTCAGATCGTGTTGAAAATTAAGATGACACAAGCTGCTACATAGACAAGCCTCTAATAAGCCAACAGAAGCCATCGGAATGGATTTTAAACAGTCGTATAGAATAATAGCGTAATAATTTAGTGAATAGATCCATTTCATGTATATTACATGGAAACAGAGATAAATTGAATTGAGCAATAAATGCGCTTGTCTAAATGAAAATCCTCTAACCATGAGTGAAAATCCCTATAGAGATCCCATCACTTTTCAAGAAAAGTAAACACTCTCGTGTGTATAATCCACCTACGCTTCATTCTTTCCAAAAACACATAAGTTTTGTCCTTAAAATGAATTAAGTTCAAATGCATGCAATACATAGTGTACAATGGATTTCTAAGGTAAATATAAATACGCAGATACAGCAATTTTACTGTAAAAGTGCAGTAATATGTACTGGAGGTGTACAGCATAATATTGGCATAGGAATCGCATGGCAAATCATTAGGATAGCAATTCCCTGCGGAGAACTTCAGACCGATGGTGAATATTTACATTTTTTACAAAGTATGCAAGCACGAGGCACTAGGTATAAAACGTTAATGAAACTTTTAACAGTTCTTTTCAAGTGTGTAGTTTGTATCTGTGAATCTGTGTACAAATCAATTGCGCAGTAGTAGTGTTTAAGTAGCAGGCGTTTTCCGTTTCTCTCTTATTTACTTTATACTTTGCAGTTTGCATTCTAGCATATAACACGTCCACTTAGGTATACCGCTACTTTTACTGTAATATAATGAATGATACAACAAATATTCTACTACAGTGCAAGAGAGCAAAAAGCTAGTTTTAGAGCTAGAAGGGGAAATTAGCGACGCAAAAGCGGATATAACATAAGCATTAGGTACGTTCTCTCGTGCTGGAAGTTTTTCCCTAGTAGCATCCATTACCGTCTTTATTTATCTTTAGCAAAGCTAATTACACGCCTGTACTAATTTTTCCCATTCCTTTCACAAGTTTAGTCAGTACGAGCAAGGTAGTATGAGTAAGTGTACCTACCTAGCTATTTCACTCGACGGTCTTTAAAACTTGTAATGCTTTAGTTCGAAATGTACATAAGGTGCCTTCCCAAAACTCATAACTTTTCCATCTAATCATGATCTGCTTTGCTTTGCTTGAAGCCATAACACACGAGAAGGGGTAAGAAGTTAAAGGCAAACGCACCGTCAAGTAAGACACCTACCTAAAGCAACTTAGGTATACACAACACAAAACTTACTACGTTATTTTATATGCATACAATTTTTAATCATTTTTTCGTTCGATGCTCAAGGAAGAAACTGAATGAAGAAGGCATAAAGTACTTTGGGAGTATTATATATCTAGCGGATGTATTTTCTCATCTTGGTTGCTCATAACTAAAATAAACAAAATATTGGATGAAGAGATTTTTCTTTTCACAGCAAAGTACAAGTATAGAGAGATTACATAAACGTGGTATATGGAATAAACTATAGACCTTCGTTCGTACACTTTAATATTCTTTGTGACAAGATAACTCACTGCGTAAAAAGATTTCGTGCAATTTATCTGCACACTAACTCATATCTTAGAAACTAAAGTCAAATGGGTGCTCATTAGACACTTTCTACTTTGTAAGTCTTTTTCTTGCTTTCTCTAAGCAACACTATAAAGCTGTAGTATCCAGCAATATTTCTTCATTAGCAATTATACGGATTTTAAAATTAAAACTTAGCATTATTCTTTACTTTGTCAGTAGTGCTACGTTGGGACTCATAAAATTGTCTAAAAGAAAGAAAAACTTTACACACACGGAGCAATAAAAACTTTTCTCTCGCATGAGCTTCAAATATTAAAAGCATGCAGGGCATCACAGAAACTTTTGTTTCTAGTTTTATGGGAACAGTGACACAAAATAATTTGGCGACGCATGACTGTCATTAATATATACTGTACAACAAACCACAAAGCAATTTGTCATTAGAAAAAATCGCAGATAGAACATTAGCAGAGAAAACAAATGAAGGTATTAAAGTGCGTGATCACGACACTGCATTATACTCCAGAAATGTAAACTTCATTTCCAAGCTTTATATTCGGCTGTGCAAATAACAGATTCGTGCTATCAGATCCGAAAGGTGGTACTTTTACCGCTATCTACATATAATATTGACTCTAAGAATTAAAATAGGAACAACGATTTGTGAGCAAACAATTGATTCCCTAAAGATGACATGGAAGAGTAAAGCTACAAATATTCTTTCACATCCAATATACTGAAAATGTAAGTACGAAGACTACATAGGTATATGATGGATGCTTTTTATACTGTTCGATATAACATAGTGCATGAGTAAATCTGAAGTACTTTAGTACATAACATACATAGTTTGAAAAAAATGTATAGACATGGCATGCAGAACGCACAGTTACATACTCACACACTTCATAGGACGTTGAATACAATTCAACTGAAAATTCACATGAAAGTCAAAAAGAGCACGAAAGACGATGTTGCAGGATTTGCTGGCAGAAAAAGTGAAAACACGATTTCCCACTTCTCGTATGCAATGATTCAAACTTGATTTGACTTTGATTTAAATCTCACATAAGGAGACGACAAGACGGTTGCCCTCTGTACACAATGTCTGTATTATGCAAATTGCAAAATAAACACTTCATACTTCATATAGAACTTAAAAGTATTTTCTATTTACATTGTATATTCTGTATATATTAGGGATGTGTAAGTAAAAAATGTGTATGTATGCACTATCCTATACTCCATTATTCTACCACATTATAGTAAGTACAATAAATAGTATGCTGAAATGCTGACCTTACAAAAAATTCTAAATTCTTTAAATGTGACCAATACGGAGGAGGCGTATATTTTATATGATATTTAGGGAAAGTTTTCAGTCTGGTAGCAACAAAGTCTTTTTTATTTTAGTACATTAAGAATTTAAATCTCAGAGGAGCGTATACAAACTAAAGTTCACTTGAACAGAACGAAAGAAGAGATACATAACTGTATTATACTATTCTTTTTGCAATTGAGTTCTTAGTCGGTGCTTCTACATTCTACTACTAGCACCCTAAAAAACTTTGTGGAGTGTGTGGAGGTAAACAAAAACTCTCACTCCTACTATATGGGAACAAGAACAACCTATACCTTGCCCTAACCAACGATAACTTTTCTTCATTCTTTTGCGCTCACAAGTACAACTATAACTTCACACCAAAAAGAATCCCTCTTTAGTACTTTTTGTATGCGAACCATTTCCATTATTGAGTATTAGCACTCACAGACACAAAACATGAAGGGTGCGCATACACACAAAGTGCACATAAACTTGAGTACGTACAAGAAATGTTTGTCCAACAAAGATTTTTAGCTAAGGCAACAAAAGACTAAACTAACATGAAATCCCATGATCATGATTGCCCCGGAAAGTATATTGTAGTGGAAAGACGAGTTACATATTACTGACAATGTGAATGATAAAGCAAAGTTTACACCCTTCTTGTACGGCAAACTTTTAGCCAACCGTTGACTGTCTGTCTGTCTACATACATTCACTCCAAATAAACTTCTGATGTTTTAAGTTACTTTTAAAGTGAAAGCAAACGCAAAGATATTGTCTACGATACAAGCACATCCTATATACAATGCAGGTATGCACTTTACGTAGAACTAACAGTCTTAAAACCTTTCGATGCTCTACACATGCACTCACATACTTTATTTATCATCGTTTACCCAGTCAGTAGGCGACTACATTCAGGTAATGGAGATCACTGACTGAGATACTTACAATTTCTTTACTTTGCGTCTGTCTGCTGCCCTAATTCCAAACAGAAAGGTGTGTACACTTTTATTGACTATCTACTCTTTTAACAGCAATGTATTTCAAAGTTTCTCTTTGCTATATATAAATGTTTTATTTAACTACAACCCACTTACTTTGAAGAAAAGCACTAATTGTTTGACTTGTAACCTCAACCTCACAGGGTATTTACAAATAAACACAGCTGCAGATCTGTAACATAAGATGTAAGAAGACTACGATTTCATATTTACATGTAGTATAATGTAGTATACCGGTAATATGTAAGTATGCATCTGTATACGTTTAGATATATGTATGTTTTTTTGTTTGACATTTCCTACCAACCACTAATGACTTTGCTAAATATACAAGAAAATTTCAGTCAATGAACCAAATTTGAACCAAACCAAAAATAAAGCAAGGTAGGTTAGGCATGGGGATACAAAATCAACCTTCACAATACAAATATTTTCAAGTTAGGGTAATAATTTTCTAAAAAAATTATGTCTCAGTATGCTCCTTATAGAATACAAACAGGTAGATGAATAAAGTGCGAATACTAATTCTTATAACGTTATAACTTAAAGTTTGAGTTTAACTTTGTAACAATAAGAACATGCTATCTACAAAAGTTTAAATTTAAAAAGATATTGATTTGCCAAAAAAGTTGGTTGGAATATATTGATACAAAATTTTAGTTATTTAATTGGAAATTCGCGTGAATGGAGGTACTATTTTTGTTTCCAACAAATACAAACCGAATTAGAGTTTGAGTTATAGACGTATGCATGTAGGGAGGTAAGAAACGAAATAACTGACAATCGTTTGGTTTGCCTGTTAGTTTTAGGTTTACTCAAGCAGTACGCATTCGTATTGGCTTCGTTGTCGTTTCCACTTTGTTTCTGTCACGTCACACCGCGACACGGCATTTTGTCTTTGTCGAGAAAACCCATGAACAGACTCTAAGAAGGAGTTGGAAGAAGAAGGCAAGCGAGAACAGGAGCAACTCACTAAATTAATTGCATCTTATCTTAACGACACATAATGCTACTAGATACGAATACAACGCATCCAAAAACACTAAGGACTCTTTTTCCATTTGATTTCCAAGTTTCTCACCATTGCATGCATCTTATATATTCACTCCCTACCATTACTCACTGCACACAGTATAAGTAACTTCCAGAGCAAATAATCTTCATTTTTGGTTCTCAGTTGTGTAGTCCTACTAAGTAATGGTAGCAGTATTGTAGTACGTGCTTTCTCTTTCCTTTAATACATTTCTAGTTTCACTCTTCGTGACAAACTAATGCAAGTTGCAAGGCAGATGATTCAGTGTAGTGTAGGGTTTAATACTCGCTACTACTTTACTTCCTTGAATCCATATGAGCTTTTGTGACTGTGACTAAAGTAGAGAACAAAGTAAACAAAATAACATGCTAAGCTCATCAGGTATCAAGAAGAACACGTTATCACTCCAAGATTTGTCTTTTACTACACTAATGATCATCCTCCCTCCCTGAGCCTAGTTCCTTGTTACTCTGATTGCCACATTTTCCTTTCGCTTTTTATCTACATAATTGTATCTACATAACTCCACTAAAGTTAGGCGGATAGTAACAATCTATACTTGTTTTGAAAATGTAATGCTTTTGATCCTCATTGAAAGAACAACTACATTTAAAGTAAAAGTATTTTACAGTACCTATTGCTATACAGTAATGTATTAAAATTTGCAGGTATACTACAAAAATTATATAGAAAATATTATATCAAACATGAACATGGGAGCATGTATCTTTTGAAAACAAACTACACAGTACAGACTTGGTTACGCATTACATAAATCGGTGCAGTTGCCCCCGTGTAAAATATTGGAGCTATGGTCATTCCGTTAATAAAGGCTTTGGCTATGACCACAATCGTAGATAAAATTGACTTACATGCAATGTAGTAAATTATTTATTTTGTGCCTTAAGCCTTACTACATATTGTGTAGGTATGCACAATACACGTGAGATATGACAGTAATCTACCAAGCAATCTGCATATTCGTATTCATACGATTTAGAGCAGCACAATCGCGTAAATTATGTGCGTACGGATGCAGCATTACTAAATTGCTTGGCAGAGCATTATTGTGACTTTGTATCATAACTTTCACCAATAATGCGATATTCATTGAGGCTACCGATCAAACAGACCTGCTGGTCGTTGTGGGGAAGTTTATTCTCAAGTTTGATGATGATTTGGATTTTTGAACCCCAGATGGTGAATTGCCGATTCACGTGTTTTTGCTTGGAGTATCTACCTTACATTATAGAGAAAATAGACGAACAAATTCTAACACACGAGACCATTTTGCTGTGTAATTAAATTAAAATTGTGTCTGTCTGGTTTAGTTTAGTGCCCAGTTACTAGCAGACCATTCTGCGTAGAAATTCCTTGAATGCCATGAAGTATTATAACAATGTGGAGCACCACCATTGACTTGGATATTGCTACAAGGTACTCTGGGTAACCTGATTAGCCGAGCGTTATTTTCCATGAATTCATGTCCTGTCTAAAGTATATCTCTACTGCGTACTACACCATTCATCCCGCTTTCCAGTTGCATTACTTACAATTCACTCGCTGTGTC
Source organism: Pogonognathellus longicornis (assembly GCA_034694085.1). Lineage (NCBI taxonomy): Eukaryota > Metazoa > Arthropoda > Collembola > Entomobryomorpha > Tomoceridae > Pogonognathellus > Pogonognathellus longicornis. The sequence continues at coordinate 17,910 of JAQFYB010002418.1, forward strand.
CAAACGCAAAGCTACCAGGCAGGTCGTTATTAGTATTCTACAGTTCAGTTACTTTGTGATACTAGCCAGAAAATAATGCCATGCATCATCAAATGCCAACTACATGGAAAACGCAATTTCAGAGAATGATCCTTTCAATTTGGTATTTGAGTTTAGTCAACCATACTCTTGTTAAAAACTCGTATTCAGTAAAATCAAACAAAAACTTTAATCAACTGTAACAGCCAATAAACTAATGGGATATACATAGGCATATATACCAGATACCAGTGTCCAAGCTTAAAAATGTACTATTGAATGCCATGCCATTGTACACAGCAACGCGTAACCACTCACTATTTACTAACAACATTCGTTTTGTGCATTATCAATTGCTACTAGAAAATGGAGTTGACTTTGGCTTTAACTTTCGAAAAAAAGTTTCGATAGAATTTCAAGAGTAAAATACCAGAATATGATTGTTCATGTCATATGCCTCATGTCTGATGCCCTCGTCTCAAATAAAAAATCTCCTACTAACGTTAGCAGATATTCAAGTATTGTTTGAATTAAATTTTACTTCTTATGTAAAAGAGCATAAGGGTTACTTCATATGGTATTATTGTATTTGTATATGTGATTTGCATAATCATTAAGTACCACTACAATAAAATATATGCATGATGCAAATAAATGAGACATCTAATCAATGTCAATCAAAAATAAGGAAGCGTCCATAGTCGTTGGTATGTAAATATTTGTGAATCACTTTCGTAAGGTTAGTATTTTATTATTTACATTTAATATGACTTAGGAAATATAAAAGTGTTTCTAGTTCGTAGCTTGAAGCAATGTTTCCAAATAATACTCCTACATAAATACGATGAGAATGTTTATGATCTATTAGCAATGGGAAATTGAAATACCTTATGTACAAATATTTGATACCACTCAATATTCAGTTAAATCAGGACAGTTGAATTACTACAAGTATGTATATTGCCAACATTATTGTTCCTTGTTGTTGTTACGATTAGTTCATGGCTTCTGATCCCTTCCACCCACGCACATTGAAATAGTCCATTTAGGCACACAATTATTACTGCTACAGAGTAGCATTAAGTAAAATGAAACCATAAAATTCATTTCAAAACAACGGAAGACCTACAAAGTAGTCTTTTAGTACGACCCAGCGCGTAATAAAGTAAAGCGCACTTTATTATGGCTTAGGTTGTGTGGTTTGTTTGAACAATTTTAGTTGTCTTATTAATAAAACCTTGCCTAACACTGTATATGAATTTCTTCTTGTAATACACTTCTAATTGGACATATCCATGCCATTTAGTCTGTGCTTAGGTACATAAAGATTCCATGCATGTGCCTAATGTGGCTCAGATGGTAATAAACTGTGTTTACGTATTCAGTGTCATTCTCACAAATTACCACACGAGAAACAAGTTTGCTTCAGTCATTTCGTTCTATAAATAAGCAAGCACTGTGCCACAAATTTTAATTTCGCACATGCATACATTACATTTCAGTCCTCCAGTCTCTGATACATAAAGCTCAAGTTTACATACACAGAACTGTCTGTAGTCCACCCTCCTACTACATTTAATGACAACATCATGCGTGAACACTGTGACAAGACATATGAACTGACTCTAAAAGGCAACGACTCTCACAATTTACTTAGACCCAAAAAGAAACAATTTCTCATGCTCATGCCAGAGCAAACAATCTAAATCTTCACAACAACAGTTATAAGTCAGCTCGAATAAGACATACGCTCTTCCCTGGGTGCCTTCACCGAAAACTCAATAAATACATGAAGATGGTCTAAGAGAACTAAAATGTAAACAGATTTCTACTTACCCGCAGTGGTATATCATTCCAGGAAAAAACCTTATGCTACACAGTAGTCTCGCTACTAGTATATTATTATCTATGTTTTTCAACAAAATTTTTCTTCTAGTAACCTGTGTACAGCATTCATCTTATCGTATGATAATAATATCGCAATATCACTGCAAAAAGTGTTGGATATCTTTTGCTCAGGGATGTGAAGCCGATTCTATGCTATCTCCCTCGTCATTGCGTAGTTACCTATTGTGAAAAATGCAGGCTATCAAGACACACAGGCAGCCTCATTTTTCATGTGATTTTTCTCAACTCACTTTCTCTGTGGTACAGAGCACACTATCGAACATTCGCTCTTCTTTTCTTTCACATTCAAGTACTAGTTCCGTCATTTTGCTTCTAGTGTTCCTAATAGGTATATATGTTTGTATTACGTTGGTAGAGTTCGTACGGGTATAACGTAATAGATATCCATTTATTGTACCTCCATAACTACCACTTACAAACAAACATATATTTTTTTGAACGAGGTAATGTAATGCAGAATGACAAAAAGTACCTACCAAGAAAGAACTAGCCGTCATCATCACAAACTACAAACACAGACAGAGTATCGCAGAGCTACGAGTATAAGTGCAAGGCAATGAGGATGCTGATGGAACAAGAACTTTAGCCAGGCAAGCAAATGCGTAGAGTAAAGCAGGCCATCCAAACCATGACATGACTCCACTCAATCTGTGCCACAGATATGATCCGAAATACGAGCAGGATGAAAAAAATGATAATCATACGACATGATCATATACGACACAAAGAAAGGCTACATAGAAAAACGAATGTAATTTTTTCACAATTGGTCATGTGACATATGGAAATAGATGAGCTCATTTTTATTCATAAATGCTTTTATACCTTCCATTAGTACTTTACTTTATGATGTAAAGTTCACTCTATTTACATAAAAACTTTCAAACACAATGCAATATCAATTCATATCACTCAGAAAATGAATTTTACACTAAATGATCCATTAATGGTTCCTCATATTACCTTATAACCATAATATATATTCTTTGTAGAAGAATAATAACATCTTTAGTTCTGGTCGTATAATATGTATCCAATGTCATATTATGGTTCTGTGGACACTTTGTTTACTTAACAAGACACATCATAAGTAACGTTTAGTTCACATGTATGCTTTTATTTATCACTTCTTTATATACTTATTTAAGTACATAGTCATATCAATTTACAACACATACTTATATTTCACGCTTCTAGTGCCAAGTACCTACTTAATACAATACTGTGGGAATGTAATACGTGTGTATACTCAAAGCACTACTCGTGAGAAAATGATAAGTAAAAAGTTTGCATATATTACAGTAGAGTCTACAATTTACATTAAGATTGAAATGCAATTCCAGAAAATCTACTTTTTCTCATTTTTTAGACAGAACATCATTTGACAAGAGATAAGCTATATGCATGTAAGTACATACACGCATCTTCAACAAACTAGTTGAAACCCACCAGGATAGGATTGAATACACGTAAACGTAACTAACAAAGTTCCAAACTACACTTCCCTTCTTCACAGTATTTTATATCTGGAGCATCCATAGAGACTCGGGATTCATGTGTAACAGTCTGGTATGATATATGTATGTATAGCATAAAATAATGCAATTTTATGCAAGAAAAGTGAAAGGCAATTTGGATGGAAAGGAAACCGTGAACCTTTCGCCTGAAGCCGTTCGCGTCAGATAATAATGCACACGTCTACTCATATCCCCCACAACTTTTACTTATCCGTCCAGACTTCAATGTTAAACTTTACTCCATATCAAACACTAGTAAAATACTACATTGTACACTTACGTTGTTCGCTGTACGCTGTATATATATATACGTAAAATGTAAAGAGAAAAATATCTTGTGTGTATGTACCTTAACACAGAGAGTATTTTCACTCTTCACTGCCGTCGTGTCGACACCCCTCCTCCTCCAAGTACAATAAACTTACGTTATGAATCAGACTTGAAAAATTGGCGGATGGTGGGGACTGGTATAAATTCTTATCTTTCGTGAACTGAAATGATTATTAATAACCCTCTCTAGTTGTCATTGCTTTAACCTCATTACCTCATTCCTTTCCAACTCACTTGACAATAATGAAAACAAACGACCCTCCACCAGTATATATTTTATATTATAAAATCTGTAAATTGTGTAATTCACAAAATTTCTCGCAGCTAAAGTAAAATACGGAAACTAGTTTGTGTATTAACGATGAATAAATTGTATAAATACCTTGGTTTATTTTATACATACTAGTAAGCCCTAGTTTGAATATGCAAATTATGTAATTGCAACATAATAATATCACAAATTAGGTAAGGTAAAAGTAACGACCAAAAGTAAAACCAATATGCATACGGAAATTACGGCGAAGTTTCCTACAACTTATGATGACAAATAAGTATGCAATTAAAGAAATAAACAAACTTCTGAATTCTAGTGATGACTATGACAGACATTCTGTCCAATTAGCAGTAGGATACAAAGGAACAAAATGATGAAAAGTTAAATTAGCAATTGCTAGCTGACAATGTACTATTGCAAAAGATGGAAATGTGAAAAACTTCAAGGACGGTTTCGTTTGTAGTATTGTAAGTCATTCCTTTTAATGACGTTGCTTTAGTGTAAGAATTCTTATGGTTAGGTAGGTACGAACAAATTCGTTTAATTTATGATTTCACAGTAAACCCTTTGGGCTTTTTCATTGAAGTACGATGGGAGAAAATAAGCATGGGAAAATATACCTTTCTCAGTACTACATATATAAAGTCTTTCAGCCCCTTCTTTCAGTTCTTTCTAATTGTATTACAACACTAGTGTATATATGAGCATTGAGGTTGCCGTGCAGATATACGTAGTGCACTCTAAGACGAATACATACATACTCCACATACATGTGACTGACGGAGTGCTGTTGTGAGTAAGAATATTGGTATATTATGTTGACGAGAGAAGAAAGGCCTTTGTAGAGCTAAACAGAAATGAAGGTGTGCCTTATTGTGATAGGTGAAAGCATTCGTTTTACCCTTCATTCCCTTCTATAGACGTACAGAGTGAAGGGGAAAAGGACAACTTTGATACCAACGGGAAAAACGTAAACTCAGCTTCATCTCTATTTACGGTGATACTGAAATGAAATGTAATTGACTTCCGCTGGAATTCTCCAGTGACATTGCAAGCGAAAGCAAACAACATTACACATGCCACACTACACCACATATATATTATGTGTGTGTATGTGTATATGTACCTTCATCCTTAACTACATCCTTCCTTAACTATCTATACAGCTATCTCTAGGTTGACTTGAGTTTCTCCTTGTCTTTCTCGTACAACTTGAATGTTCTCAAAAAGTTCCGCAAGCCATAAAATCAACCTTTCCCTTCCGCTTGAGTACTGGAACAAGGAGCAGAAGCATGAGGTATGAAATGGGACGTCGATGTGAACATTGACTTCATTCTTCTTGAAATTGACGTTGACATGACTAAGACGACTTATGTCGAGGAGTAACGAAATACATAAACAAAAAATGTGTTTCAACTGAAACTCAATTCAAACGAACCCAACAATTCCAGTTTTAACTCAGCTTTGCAACCAATTTTGTTTGTTTCGGCGTCTACCACTTTACATCATCATACTACATTCACTCAAACTCAACTCACCTCATCCCAAACCACTGAACTGTGTACAAGCCACTATGCGATGGTATGGTATGCCTCTGTTCTGTTCTGCATGTACCTTCAGTTCATTCAGAAGGATGTCAGACAATTTTGCACTACTTTTTGTACTCGCATAATATGCCGGGCAGCCAAAAATACCCCATTCTTCCTTTTCACTCTTCCATCCGTTTTAAACAAAGAAGGTACATTTGAATCAAAATATAAACGTTGGATGGGAATTTGGACAGTAAAGAACTGGTAGTATCATGGAATTTTCCTATAAACCAGAGAAAACCTCGTACACCATGGCATGCCATATTTGTACACGGAGATGTGGTCTCGCCCTGTTTGTCTTTACCCAAAGGGAACTAGGAAACGTGAATTTCGTTGTTTCACGTTATTTCCTCCAACCACCACCTCCATGAAAATGCAATTTATTTACAGGTTGACCTCAACTATGCGATGATTACTCTTCCACCGCCATCATAGCATTTCGTTTCTCTTTTGAACTCATTTTTTGCCTTTACCACTGCTGCTCACAAAAGGAATGCTCCATATAAATGCTTTCATTTATCTTACTATTCGTTTGCTGTAGTAAAAGACTGTGTTTTAGTACCCAGTGAGTATATTATGTATAAGTATATGTATATACTCTGTATAGGTAGTAGCAAAACAACTCGACTTTCTTTATTACTTTGAGTAGTACTGCGTAGAAAACGGTAGAAATCCCATTGTACCCATTCACATAATAATTATATGCTATTCTCCTGCTTTTATTTTAATCAATCTTTGATTACTGTAAAGGAATGTTCCCTTTCACTAGCTAGACAAATAGAAAAAAGTTCAATCATTGGTGTTTGCAGTGCAGAAAACAAAGTTGTAAATAAATAGTTATAATGGAGAGATAAATACAAATAAGGGCATCATAGAATGTGTGCCTACTGTATATATATTCAACTACACAGAGAGAATAAAACTAAAAGTGCATATCATTCCTGGCAGGAGTAGCATAGCAGAGTATGTAATCCGTCTGATTATAATTCTGGTCTTGAAATGTAAGAAGTGGGTCGATGCACTTGCTTTTCTTTTCTGGAGGAGCTCATTCGTTTGAAACAGACTGCAAGCCCATTTATATCAGAGATGGAAACATCCCATCCTTTTGCCCAGCCGGCCACATCCCATCCCATCAACATCCAGCATTTTGGATGG
>JAQFYB010002419.1:0-24695 GCA_034694085.1 Pogonognathellus longicornis
CAGGGCAGTATGGCAATTTATGATTTTCCAAAAACACATAGAGCATACTAATACAACGATTGGGTGGACTAACAATATGAAATGATCTCCATGTATTTATCAATTCGTTAGCACGCATTAAGTTGCAATACAATTAACTGTAGGTGAAATAGGTGTCTCTAAGAAAGTGTAAAAACAATCAAGAAGACGAAGTCTTGTGTAGCCCATGGTTTATTTTGTTTGTTCTTAGAGATAATTAAGCTGAAATTTTTTCGCTTTGTCAAATATATACAAACGAAATAAAGGGAAGGTTACAGATAAAACTTCCTTTTTCTATATGATTTTCTAGTTATAAATTATAAATACTAGTTGAAAAACAGTTCTCTTTCTTGTATAATTTAAACCTAGATTGTTCCTTGTAACCAAATAGCAGGTATCTTACATAAAATTTTGCTTAATCAAAAAACTTGCTATTCCGTGGTTCTGAATTAGCTACAACAAAGTAGCCCTGCCTGTGTGACTACTAAATTGTCATTATATTTATTACCTATTAGTATACCATTATATTAGGGACTATTTCGGAATTGGCCTAGGCAATGCTAATTTATGTTTGAAATATTTTACGAATTACAGGCCGAAAAGATATATTGTAGCGGCTGCTATGATGCCCAGTTCGCCTCTCGATGTGACGGATGTGGTGAAGTTTTCAGAGCAGGTATAGTACAAACTATTGTCATAAAAGGAATTTTTAAGTTCGATAAAGGTGGCTTTTGTGTGTACACACACACTACGGAAATGTTTTGTGTAAGAATTATCTGTAGTAGTAAGAATGAGTTAGAATTTGGCCGACATGAAAAACTATATGTCATTAACATATCATAGGTCATATACATAATAATACACAATTCATTACACTACATTTTATAAAATTGCAAAGAATTATGTATAGAAGAGGTTGCTTAATGTGTATTTGAAAGCGTCGCATTTAATGTCAACGAGACTCTTATTTGTAAGATGAATTGTTTTTAAACTAGCAAAAATTAAATGTTACTACATTAAATTGTCATTTCTAACATTTCTTTCTAATTCTAAACTAAGCAGATAAAGTTATATGTATAAGTAATACAGATAAGTTAGAAAAGATGTAAAAAAGATTACGTTAAAGAATATATTATTATAATATTAATAATTACTTGGTAAACACAAACTTGAAAAAACTGCATGTATGAAAGTTTATTAAGTAGATACAAGATACAACTGCCTATAAAATGTGTAAAAAGAATTGCCCGGCTGTATAACAGAAATTAAATGACAAGCATTCCATTATTGATACAGAATAGATACTACATTTTACAGCATTGCAATGAAAATTCTTATCTTGAATTACACTGCTGTATGTAAGCGTAGAGAATTTTACTCAAAAAGTGTAGGATTATTGATATATAGCGCGAGTAAAATCTTACTATTTGTACAATCTGATAAATCGGAAAAATCTGATGTAATACAATATCTAGACCAGTATCAGTTACAAAGCAGACGAAATTAAATTGAATAAAAATTTTAATTTTTTATTAGAACAACAGATTATTTTAGAATCGAATTTGTGATAATTATTTTTAAAAAATGACTCCAATTGAAAAGGTGAAAAGGTTAATGTGAGCAAATGTGTTTTTCATGAATCCATTAAATCTAAAGTTAATTCAAGGCAATTTCATCAGCTTGTTAGTCCGGAAGGTAGATACAACGAATAAATAACATTAGTATGTTCACACTATAACAGTCTCAAATAAATTACTATTTGTATTAAGAAGCCTGGCATTATTAGCATTACAACTAAACGCGTAAAATAAATGTTGTCGTCATCTCCTGATGATAAGTGAAGACAGGACACGTGCAAGGATTTTATTTTCCTTTAGTCACGACTCACGAAACGAACCCTTTCCTTTAGTAAAACTGTTGCACCCAGACACACACACAAAGATCCACAATCTTACTAGGTGTAATGTATTATAATGTAGTAGTAGTAAGATAAACAGAATTCTTCAGCTAAAGTAGAAGCTAGGCCAAGAAATGTCGTAGGATGTATTTCATTCTTTCTTTGTTTCAGATTTTCAGTGTAGGCGACGAATCTCTTCGGCTTCTTTGTGTGTAAACACGCAGATTTAATTCTATTCACCCAATCTCAATGAAAAGGCAGGAAAAATAATGGCAAGCAACTTTGTTAGCATTAGCAGTTTATATAATGTTATTATTCTACACAGCAAGGCAGTACCCATCGGCAGGACATTAGAGCACATGCCCCCAAATCGTTGTAAAGAGGCTATTTTGCTAAAAAAAAGTGCAAAAAATCGCAAAATTTTCCACGCTACATGCAAATTTTTTACAGTATAGGTTGATTTTGGCGTAAATTAGCTCAATTTTTAGCATTACGAGCTGTAATTGTCGTTTACATATAATTTTCATTTTGGTGCCCTCTGAAACCAAATCCTGGGTACGGCCCTGCTACCATGTATATATACATTGTACAATTTCTATTATATATAATGAATTTATGTATAGAGTCTCAAATATTGAACTCAACGAACGCGTATTGTTAGTCATGCAATAAACAACAACAAGAACGCAATGACGGAGAGAGCAAACTAAGACACGACCTTTTTTATGCATTTTGATTATTAAAAGAAGGGACGTGTCTCATCCCTTATACTATACAAAGCTTTCTATAGAATTCTTTGAATGAACATCCAATCCATTCTACACATTATCCTATAATATGCACAACTGCATTCTCTTAAAAGAGATCTTCGTGGGTGATAAGCATAAGCTTACATAATGATCAGAATCAATGTCTATCTAATGTAAGACGTAGGTGTCTATAAATGATTTGCAGTCTGTAATTTAGGAAAACATTTTGTTTTCGTCTTTTTATTCGTCACGACATCACAGGGTTATATGAGACGCTTTAATAAATGTGCTGTGCTACCCCCCAGCAAGTAAATCACTGCCGTACATAGGTCATGCTCACACACACTGCATTTACAGTGGGATTATTTTTTTTAACACATACACGCTTTAATATCATATTTTCCACTAAATCATAAATCCATTCAAAAGATATTACGATACAATTAGCGAAGGAAAACTTTATGGCGAATCTAATTTATAGTACTACTACTATTACTACCGATACAACACACCTGTATTGTAAAAATACCTATTTATGTATGCAATAAAATTGTGTTTGAGTATGCCTGTATAAAATATGGGGATTGAACCCTATAATCACTGAAGCACTCTCACTTACAATAATTACGATTACTACTACTTAGTTTTATTAGTAAGTGCATTTGATTTACATACCTACGATATCGTAACAATATTTACACCAGGATCTTGTTTTGTCGTCCGCCGACTCTATTATTAAGCACCTAACAAGTCTACAGTGCAAATACAATACGTGTATAATCGAATAATGAAGCTCCTTCTCGTTCTCCTTGAGGTGTGACTCAAAAACTAAAACACAAAAGCTTTGATTGTGGCTTTATGGTTGTTTCACTGCATGTACTGTCATATATACAGCACGACATTACATGCACCGCAGTTGTAGCCGTCTTCTTCTTGGTCGTCATCCCATGCATACAGACAACATTTCAAATACAAGACACAATGAGAATATTATAAGCTGAAGATTCCTATATAGATTTCCTTAACAATTCTCCAATGCACAATGCAATGCACATATGGGAAATTATATTTGCATTTCAATTTACATCTGAATTGCCAGTATTACAATTACAATTACATGCTTTCGTGAGCAACCCATTCGCATACATACATGTACATGGTGTGTAGTACTATTCGTTCCCCACTTTAATTTTAATATTAGTCTCTTGTTTGTTGTTGTGCGGTTGTGTCTCATTCTCATGTAAAAGCAGACTCATGTTCTTATAAGGCAGATTTTCAACGTGTATGCATTATAAAAATAATATTTGTGGTAGTATGTGCTGTCCAATGCAATTTGTGTCTGTTGTTTGTCTATCTATGCTATGCTGAACTTGTTACCATGTTGCATGTTTATACAATTAGAAATATTCTCATCACAGTTTACAAATACCAACTGCACATTGCATCATTGCTATTTAAAAAAATAATTCGTTATTAAGTACTAGCTACAAGCTACAGTAGAACATTTTTCTCGTGTCTCGTTATTGCAAATAAAATTAGCTTATTGCGTTCTTTCTTGAGTGTATTCTCGTTTATTTTCATTACTCGGAGAATATCCACTTAAGCTGAATGACTATGGGGCACATCCCCTTGTGTATAAGTATAATATATTTTAAAATTACACTTTTGATTGCTTCTTGCGTTCTGGTTGTCTTTAAACAACTATTTTTATTATGCCGCAGAGCCAGGCTCTGGATGTAGAAAAGGCACTAAAGCAAAACAGCGTGTAATTATAATTGAAATTTTCTTACAACTATATACATACAACCTTACCCCTGATGAAATGAATAAATGAGTATAATACACACACACATAGGTAGTATTAGATAGAAATGTATGTAAATTCATTGTGTACGTTTTTAAAGTGTGTAATGTATATACTAGTTGTATATGACGCAATGGAGTTGATGGAGATCTGACGGAGATGATTGTATTGTAAAAGAGTATTAATTTCTACTGTGTAGATGTTTTTGGTTTATGTTCGAGAAAAATTAGGGAGAAAAAATGTTGGGCCATCTCTCCGTGTTCTGTGTGTTACATGCCTAATCCTTATAGTTTAAAGAGATTTTTACTCCAGGCAGACTTATCCTGACTGGGATGTTTGTAATTGGTTGTGGTGGTGCTACCATTACTACTATGCTGCTGGTAAATATGGTGCTGAGGCATTATAAAGTTGCGTCTTTCCTTAACTTGTTTTTTTACACAGAAGTTCGCCTTGAGTGGCGAAATCCTTTAAAAGATGTGAATTATCATGTGAGTGAGATTGAGACACTCTTTACGTGCAGACTGGAGCAGTTCAGTCAGTTGAAATGCTTTATAGAACGGGCAAACCTCTTCATGCTTCATTTTTTAAATGAGGATATTCTTAAATATGAGTCATAAGATGAGATTTTCGTTTCAACGAACGTAGTTCAACTAGAGATATGGAGATTCAGCTTTTTTCCATCTGTGCGAATCCTCAATCCAATTTTGATGAGGTAGGATGAGAACAGGATGAAGTATTTTTTAATTAACACGTTCTTGAAGGTAATTTTGCAAGTAATTTGACTAGGTATGCTATTAATTGCACTCTGGAATGAAATCCTTAAGATTTGTATTACAGATATATAGACAGTGTATTAATATAATTTAATGTAAGTGTATTATACATTAATACACTCACATTCGCTTCATTCAGGTACACTTTCCCAATGTTCGTATGTATATGAATTTCTGTCTGTCAAATTACCTGCCTTTAATAGTAACAGCAAATTTTCCTAGCTATTAAAAAATTGAAAATGACATTCAATACATTATATGTATTAAATAAGCCGTGAATTGTTTACCATCTACTATATGGTTGTAACATTTATGAAGAATTTGTATAATAGCCTTTAAATGTTCGTGCTTTTCAAAAGCTATTAAATTTATTAGAATCATTCTGTAATGCAAGTGATTCCAGATATGGGATTTCTGCGTAATTGAAAATTAAAACTGCCTGTAAAGACAATTATCTACGATAATAGCTATGCCAATTTATTTATTGAATACATTTTTGTTAAAAAGTGTAGCCTGTGGAAAGCTACGCTAATATTGTATGTAATGTAGGTAGGTGCTTTCTATATAAGTACTTTTAATTCATGTACCTACGTAATTGTGATGCCATGTAGGTGTGTGATTGTGTGAGAGAGCAAAAAAACTATTTATAATAATAATAAGGTAGCCTCATATTTCAATTTTTGATTCAATTTTAATGATATAATAGTTATACTTAAGGGATTAGGTGTGTTGTTCATATTTCAACGAGCTGTGTATATTTTGCGCATTATTTTTTGCACAAGTTATAGTATATACGAATTACGAAATGGGAATTCATGCCAGATCTTATCAAACCAGAGATGCTGATGCGAAAGCCAAAAAATAGAAAACTATAAAATTGTTAGTGTTTCATGTACGTGTAGCATAATAGCAATATAGCGTGTGTTATGATATAGCTATGTTACATGCTGCTAAAACGTAAATGCTGGAGAAGAAAATAAATTCTGGCGAAATGAGCGTGTGTTTTGTTTAGTCTTTGCTTTGTTCTAGGTTGCATTCACAAGAAATAGAAACAATGGTACAATATGTACGTAAAAATACATGAAATATCATAACAAGGCAAGGCAGGGCATCACAGCAGCAGTCTTCGTTTGATTATCTTCCAAAGCTCCAGTTTTACATAAAGCTCAGTTTCTGCAGAAGAAATTTCTTTTTGCAGAAATGAAAAGGGAGCAACAGCTGTAGTTGTATGGCATGGTTTTGTGAACATGGCTTTACACAAAACGCTCTAGTCTTGTACCTTTAACTTTTACTATTCCTCAAAAGACAAATGGTGCAACATGTAAAGCTGCTCATAATAATATTGTATCATGCTATGCCTTCATACTTTAGCCTTTATTCTTTAGTAATACAAATTCTACTGCTGTAATACTAAGTATTAGTAATTTCTGTTTTAACTTTTCGTGTGTATTCTGTCTGACATGGCTGTGTTTCTAAGTAAGTAGGCAGGAAATAATAATCTGTGCACAGTTTATGAGGAATATAAAATGAAAGATGAAAGAACAACGGAGATTTGAGTTTAGTAATAATGTGCTAAAGCTGACTTACCTATACATAACGTAATTTTAATGCGGATGTGATGTTTCTGTCCATATGTCTATGTAGTATCTCTTTTTTAAGCCTCTTTTGCATTGTACTGTGTGATGTACTTAAAATTAGGCTTTTCTCTCATAGTCTTTTCGTGTATGTATCGTGTAATTTAATCTTATGATGATATAATTTCGTACGTAGGTATTGATACTACGTAAAAACTATACACAAAGCAAGGTGATATAATCATCGTACACACACAATACAGTTCTCAACCTCGATTGTATATTTTCTGAGAAAATAACGAACTCAAGTTTTAATACAAGCTTTATATATGTACATATACCCGGTGAAGGTGTAGTGTACTGTACTAGGTATTAAAACAATGGTCTATTCTGGGAATCTAAAAGTCTTTCCGGCTAAAATTAACATGAAATATCCTTATACATTATTATATAGTATGTTACGTTATTTCATGTTAATTATATTTTGTATGTACTGTATATAAGTATTTATCACTTATAATGTAAAGTTGTAGGCAGGAATTAGGAATTAGTACAAAAATAAATTAGATACAGGTATATGTTAAGTATATTTTCCTTTGTGTATAGCTTCATTAATTATTTACGAGTTAAGGTTACACATTTTACTCTGAATTGCTTACTTACCTTCGCTTCATGTTGAAAACAACATGTGGGCGAATTTCAGCTTACATCTTGCTTCACTACATACCTATACCAACAAATTACCTTGTATTTCACGCATTATTCTTAGTAAGGAGTCTATGTTTTCATCAGTATAAATATATTGTAGGTAATTCAATGCCCAGCATGTTTTGTGTAGTCGTAAAATACGAAACCCGCTTAGTGACAATTCTCAGAGAGCAGCAGACTGTTCATGAATGTTTTCTAAATCTGTTATTAGTTCTAGTTCAAATAGAAAATGACAAACATGGATCTAATGTTCACAACACTTCTTAATAAAAACTGTCAGCAACTTACAAAACACATGAGTCAACCTATAGTCAATCTTCCTAGTGTAGTGAAACTTAATCTCTTCTTTTAATTTTGGCAATGTACAAATTCTCAGTATAATTCCATTGTGCTGTTTTTCATTACACGTTATGTTATGAAACGACGGAAAAAATAGAATGATCTGATAAGCAGATCAGTAATAATGATCTTTTGTGTATGATGTTTTTATTATATTTTTATTTCGCCCTTACATACAGATACAATGCATGGGAGGCGAGGGTATTAATTCTTTGTGTGTTTTGTTTTCTACTGTTGTAATGTAAAACGGAACTCTGTGTGACATAAAACGCTAGAGCTCTTATAAAGTTGACTAATGTCTCAATAATTTATCAACGATGACACGAAGGAATATTTATTAGAATCATAAGTCATTCTGAAGTTAATGTGAGCCATGCCCACTTGACAATATTGAACATAGATTTTTCTACGCCTCTATACTCTACTTGTATTCAACATAGTAACATTCATATTAAGTAACTGCATGTATGTTAGTATAAATATATTGTAATAAAGAAATACAGAATATGACATGACATCATCTGATTTATAGACACTTGTGTATGCAAACAGAATGATTTTGTCAATTTTTTAGCAATGGTCTCATCTTACTTACCTATAAATGTCTATAGTGCACAATATAATCCATTTTCATACACAATGGAACAACAAACAATAAACAAACAACAAAAAACTCAATCTTTTAAGTAAAATGTATTTTGAACACGTTTGCAGATTGATTTCATTGTGTGTGTACTACTATAGGTATATAGTATTAAGTTTCTTCCGTAGGAGTTCTAAGTGCAAGTGCACCGCTCAAGTAGTTCTCGGACGACTTTTTGTTGTCTTAATATAGTCAGAGGCACATTACATGTGTCATGATGTTAATATTAATATTAATTATTCATTACCCTTATGTCTCTATTAAATCTACTACACTCCACATTACTATTATTATATCAATATGACACATGTCTAAAAACAAATACACATGTACTAAAATACACAGCGTTTGCATGGTATAATATGGAATATTCATACACACGCAATATTAATAAATCCTCATGAATTTTTATGCAAAGTGAGTTTTCAGACACATAATCTCATTCAGTAGCGGTTATCATATCATCCTTTGTATGTGTAATTGTGTAGGTACTATGGTGTAGGTAATGTCGTTTTACTTGCATATATTTATCGTAAGGACAATTGTTCTTTGAACATTATAATTTTATCTTTATAGTTATGTTTCTTTGTATTTTATGTGTATGTGGTATGTTCTAATGTACTGATAGAATGTATGTAGGTAGCTCTCCTACAATAAAAACACACGCCTTCCTGTCACACTTGACCAGAACGGATCATTATTGCACTGTCAAGAGCAAATTTTCATATTACAGCAATTCTTCCAATTTTATTTACGTATATACTGTACATACCTTCATATTACACACATGCATTACATTATATTGCTGCTCTTTAATGAAACAAATCCATAATGCAGCCATAATGATAATAATTAACGTGATGAATGCACGAATGTGTTATTATAAGGCTGAAAACGAAAAATATTCAATGTGAAGGGATACAGAGGGTACTCTAAGTAAAAGAGCTTTATGGTACACACAGAAAATGTCGACAAGACAAGGCCATGCCGAGCCCAAAGGAAAACCAAAAGCCAAATGTGAATTGTGTGTGATGAAAAGAGCTGCAGAAGGAATGTACAAAGATTATAATGGCTCTTTAGCTCTATTTATTGTACTCGTACAATACTCTTAATCGTATCTAACATTTATAAGTGTAGCTTTGTATATGTGTGTATGTATACTCCTTGGAGACACACACACTACACATTTACCTCACCTTAGATTATAAATGTGCAGATATTTTATGACAAGATTGGAAAAGACACGACACTAAACATAGAGCTAAAGCCTTCCATGCCGATTTTCAGCCGACAAGTGTCACTTGTCATTGAGATGCAAACCGCATATATGCATATTTATTATGTTGTGTAAGTTGTATGGGGAATTGTATACACACTTATAATATTATACACATACTTGTTTGTTTGTGTGTGTATTACTTTATTATTATTACACATTATGTACTTGTACACTATGTCATTACTCTACCATTAGCTAAAGTGTTAGGTTATTTCGTGGTAATTTTTTTTTGTACTAGGTATGTTCATAGTTCATAAGTATACAGATTATAAATGTGTATGCATAATACATTAGTTGTATAATTGATAACTGGTATGTATTGGTCAGTAGGTTATTCCTATAGTATGATAATATTATTTAAAAAATCTGAGGTAATAGTGATAATAATAATGGTAATGACAATAATAATAATAATGTATCATAAACATACTTCCATGTATGTATGTGATTCACTTGTTGATATCTTCACAAAATCTACAACATACCAACTAACACCTCTTCATTTTGAGTAAAAGTACTCGTGTGTAATTGTTAAGGAATACGTTTGCAATTTACGTTTGCAATTTAATGTTCTCCACACTTTCAGAATCCATGCCAAATCCCATTCATCACGACATAGATCTATACATTTATATTAGATACTATTCGATTGAGTATGCGATTACTAATCAGATTGTATTTAAATACTGTAATTTACTAGTGATGGTGACGACGAGATTGCATATAGTGTTTGAGTGTTATACGCGTATTTCTTGTAATGTTGAGTGTGGTGGTGGTGTTGAAGGGTATTAGTATTATTATTAGTGAGTGTTAGTGAGTGAGTGAGACTCTCTTGTAGTTGCATGTATGTACTTACAGTAATTATTCTTGAAATTAATGTTTATCAGAACTGATTTTGATCTGCGAGGAGACAGGCAGAGAGAATAATACATTTCAAGTGTTTTGTTTTTGTCCTTTGGCTAGGTAATCTGGATTTAGTAGCAATAATAGTAGTATGTGTACATGTACTAGAGTAGTACACAGTATGGGATAGGAATAGTGGTTTGATTTGACTACTTACTTTATTGCTAAGAGAATTCATTTGAATTAGATTGGAGTATATGAGGGAATTAACTTATGGAAAATTAAGGCTAGGCATTTTCCTCTGTTTCTATGTGTGAGTAATCATTTCAAGTCCACTATTACATACATACACATATGTATGTAATATGTACATAAATACGTGTGTGTATTGTGTATACATATAAATACACTCGACGAGTGAAACCATAAAGCATGAGAGAGGAATTTAATGTTGGGACAATTAGAATTTCAATTGAATTTATAGATTAGGTGGTTCTGGTGTATTATGGATGTTTGATGTTTGGAGCACACGTACACTTAGGCACTAAAAGGTGGACTATATGCATGGCTTGTTTTTACTTTTGGCTTGACTGATTGCTAGACAGATTAAGTAAGTAACAGTCAAATTGTCTTGTCTTGTCGTAAAAGGGAAAACAACTTTTGGGCTTCTCTAGTACTACAGATACTACGACTGACGACGACTACTTGCTAAACTATATTAAGTAGGTTCTGTATTATGCCATCAACTTGTATGTAAATACTTAAATGATACAAGTGTGTAAATGCAATGTAAGTGCTAGCTATGTTTATACTTTCGTACAGTATATACAGATATTTTTATGATTTACATATTTATCAAACAAGACGTGTTCTTTACTTGTTTTGTCTTCATGTGTGTGTGTGAATGGGCTGAAATGAAAAAACATTGAAGTATTTTCAATGATATTTTGTTTCTTATTAAATGATGACATTTGTAAACACACGGCACTTCAATTTTTATGTGTCGTCTGTCAACTGGAAACAAAACACGTTTATTAACAAGTTTTGTTTCAAGCATTCAGAAATATTTATACCTACTGATATGATGAATTAATGCAATGAGTTAAATTGAAACTAAAATTAAACGGCAGTTCAAGAAATTCTTTCCAATAGTAACAATATAAAACTATTTGAAGGTAGGTAGTTGATGGCACACTGTCGCAAAATGTAAAAAAATATTTTATGTGTACTGTATCAACACATTATGCTATTAAGATTACTCTTGTGCGGATCAATTTCTAAAGACAGTAATGTATAAAATTCCAGTGTAAAATAATTTAGTAACAACATGAATGAAACTTTCCAAGTTGGTTTGTATGGTTTAAACGTGGGCTTATATAAACAAGGAGACAAAGCTCAGGTGTTCACGGATACTGCGAAGGTGGACATTGAAGTTTGTGATATGTGAAGTCTAGTCTTATTCTGGACTCTCTGAACTGGCTGGACCACCAACTCAAAAACTTTTGACCAAAAACAAACCACAAACACATTAAATACACCATATACAATACAAGTCTCCACCATTTTCCAAAAATATGTGTCAATCTCATCACACATCTCGCAGGATATATTATAGCGAGGATAGTAAATACTACGCTATTATCTCATACACTGACCACTGTTAAACATTAACTCGGTTTTTTGTAAGCAACATTACATGGCACACACCAATGCAATCCAATGAGACTGGCTTGATGTTGTAATAGAAGTCAACATGAAATGTATTTTAAATTTGTGTTCGACATTTTAAGAGTCACGTTCCTAATTTATTCAGCCAAAATATTATAATGTGTTTACAGTGTAGTCAGTGTGCTATGTATGTTTCCGCAATATGCGTGGTTGAAATGAAATTAGTTATTCTCCTTACGAATGCGACATTGTAAATGATTTCCCATTCTTGCCCACAAAATCTCATCAACCTACAACTCCAGGCTCTGCCTGGAACTTTTCAACCAACAAAAAGCTAGACGGTTACACAGGAAATACTAATTTCAATGCAACTTTGTTAGCCAAATTTTATACATTGCTAATGTAATAAAAACAGCAGTGCTAGAAAATCTTTCAATTTAATTTACACCTACAATAAAATCGTTTAGTGAAATATATACAGATACGTAGATAATGGTAGGTAATTTTCTGCAGTCACACTCAAAGTATAAAAATAATAATTATTTTACAGATTGTAATTTGAAATCACCCATTTCACAACGATACATTTTGTCTATATTTCGCCTACTAAAAGTAGTACACTTTTCAAGAATGAAAAGCAGCTGAGAAACGTGACGTTTGTTTGTATTTTCCACATACTCTAATTTTCTAATGCGCTAACAATGGTTGTTGTTAAATATTAAATAGGTATACCAAATGAGAATTACAAATTCTTATTTTGTAAATAGTGATAGTAGATTTATATTTCAATTGCAGTAATAATCTATGTACAAAATACATAAAAGTTTACATTTTAGGTCCTTAATACAGTAAAAAAATTGTCCAGCACAATTCTTTAATCAGTAAGCAATTGAGTTCTTATACTAAAGAAAAGTGAATTGAATCAAAAGCACACTCTACCTATATACTACTGCATTTGAAGAGTCTCTGTCTTAAAGTAATGCATGTTTCTAAATGCGTATTAAAAATGCATGGACATGTTTTATGACATCATGCAATGCACATTTGAGCTTACGAAATAATTTCATCGTAAATTAATGAGTAATATATCAGTAGTATGACATACTCCGTTGAAATATGTATCATGCCTACTAATGTGATTGCATTGTGACTCAATAAAAGAAGAAGGTAGGTATATATTTCATGTCTCCTAGAGTTTAGTTTAATAGCTCGAGCCACCGTTGTACTTGTAACTATAAAAATACATGAACATTAAGAATGACATCACGAAATGACAAATATGTGGACATTATTATAATAGGGCATGCCTTTGTAGTACAAGTACCTCTGTGTCAGGTTGGAAGAGTATCTGTATATCTATTTATCATTTTGCTTGGTCAATACTAGTAGTATAGGAAATATACAGGGAATTTATTATGCGGGTAACATTTTGTATCCTTAATACATGTATAGTACTATTATTAGCATCATTACAAGTAATAGCTGCTCATATGTGTTTATGTATACACTACCAATACCTAAGTAGGTATACATATTCTATTTGTGTATTACTATTACACTACACACGATTGCATTGGAAGGCTGTTATGAAAATTTGATGTTTACAATGGATGAGTTACTAGGAAGAAAGACAGAATTCATTGAAAGTAATGTGGATACTTAAATCTGATTTTTAGTTGCAAATTACACGAACACGGACAGAGTGAATATAGAAATAGAGCTGTATACATTTATATGTAGTTGTGTTGAAAGTGTAATATTTCTTGCAAGGAGGTTGTATGTCTGTTTGCAATAGGAGTAAGTAAAGCTGTTATCCATAAAACCCTCACGACAAGACAATTTCCAGACGGTGACGACGAGACGGTGTGCAGAGAGCAAAGGAAAAGTTTATACTATTTTACGTTTATAGTAATCTTGCTATTACTTTAACAGTAGTACTAGTACTAGTACAAATGTATAATATATAGAGTAGGGCAAATACATGGGAGATATAAAAAAGCAGTCTGTCCTTAAATGTAGGAGAGAGAGAGAGAGATAGGACACGATACGGAGAACAGAATAAAAGTCCATAAAGGCTAATATTACTATTATGCTGCCAGGCACAAGACCAGGTGTAAAAGTTCTTACAGGGTTAAATTACATTTGGTTGTTCTGGTAGTGTATATAGTGGTATATGTTTGTGTGTGTTTGTGCCGTGTGTGTCTGTAGGGTGGCTTTCCTTACTTTACAAACTTACCTGTGCTCTTTCTATAATATAATCTTGTCTGTATTGGATCTCACCTCCAATCAGTTCTTGTCCAACCTCACTACTGATCACATCACGCCCAAAACGAAGCTTATTCTCTCTCGACGACTCTCTTCAAGACTATTACGGCTAGAAAACCTTCACTTTCAACAATTCAATCCTTGAAACTCTTTTAATTCCTTTGCGCTACACTTACTTGCACTCTAAGTGTCTGTATACCGCTCTCTCGTTGGGATTTTCTTAGTCTTTGCTACGCTCAGTGAGATTCTCTCTCTCACAAGTCTCATCTTCTTCAAACGATACATTTTTCATTTTTTGTCGTCGAAACATCAAGGAAAAATAACATTTGAGAAAAACATCAAGTGAAAAGTGTTTAAGACGTTTTGCAAAATAGAGAATGGTTTTTCTTGTTTGTATTTACGGGAAAAACGAGTAGTAATATTTTTGTGAGCCGATTTTTGTGTTGGAAAGGAATACAGTCAGGGACGGGACAAATATTTATTTAAAAGGATTTTGGTGTGAATTAGTCAAAGAGGATTTTGTTAGTCGGCGAGAGTTATTTCTGCATTGAAAATGGGTGACTTATCAGAGGCTTTGAATAAAAAGTTGCATCTGAATCTGAAAAATGGTCAGAAACTGCATACGAAAAAAATCACTCAGGCGAGAAAAGCACACGAGACTGATGACGACATTGCTATATTGACGATGATCATGCCTGGAGAGAAGTTTGAGTGTTACATGAAGGAGGATTGCCTTCTTGGCAACGCTAAGGAAAATTCTCTGGGTAAATATACAAAACATATTTCTTTCAATCTTCTAAACTCTTCCAATCTCACACAAAATTTCCTAACACCTCCACACATTCCCAATCTCTTGTGTATAACTTCAGTTTACATAAATAAAGGCTGGTAATGCACACGAAAATCCGCATATTTTGCCTAGCATACTTTATGCATTTCAATAATCTAAATAAAATTATATTAGGTATAGCCTCTAGTATACTAAAGTATCAAGAATGGGAATGGTGCCTGGAAACTGATACATGTAAATATAAACGGAACTAGCTATTGTATATTTTAACGGTTGGTTACTTTGAGGTTCGGTTGGTGTGTACAATGTTGTTAACAAGTTAGCAGGGTAGAATAGCAATGACGCTTCCAAGTTACAATGTTATTCTAACCTTCTTAAGACTCTGATCTACATTCAACATTACTTGTTTATTTGTACTTTGTACATCATTATTCGCGAATTAAACACATTTTTAAAAATTACTCTTTAATGAAATGCTAAATCAAAAAGCCTATATAAAATGTTTTCACTTATAAATTGTGTTTTGAATATCAAATTAGCAGGTATTTCTTACTCCTACCATGATAGTGTAGTTGTATATAAATTATTGATTTAAAACATTTGAAACATTGATTGCTTTGTCATACTGATATAATATCAAAAATAATCCATAAATGCAGCAATATGGAAAACAACAACAAGGAAAAATTAATGTGTATTTTAAATTGAACATTTTCTGAGACGAAGTATAGGTATATACCTAGATTAAGTATTTTAATGTGTATTCTTCAATGCTAAATATAAAAATTAATATCCACATTATACCCTGAAGCATCAAGGCACACCTCATGAAATAGACTAATTAATTCTAAATTGTTTGAAAGTAACGCGTATATACAATGAAAAGCAAAACAAACAGATTCAAATTCTGATTAAGAGCGTGGGAATAGAACTCAATATGAAATAGTAACAATTTTGGAAATTATAAAGCTTCAACTAAGATTGTGTTAACAATAGCAGTAGATTAAAACTACTGTTCTACTATATCTATTTTATTACTTCATTTTTATTTAATTTCATTGCTGTATTATACTGTTAAACCAATCGGTACAAGATTAGCATCCCTCAGTTTACATGACGAATGTATAAACCAAAATCAACTGCTAAAACAAGTAGTTTGTATAAAGGCACACGAATTTTTCATTTTAAAATCAAAGCAAGAGTTTAAAAATGCAGTGTTGTATTGTACTCCTTATAGCACATTCAATACAAGCATCCTCTTGAAATTGAAGTCCCTTAATTTGCAATAAGTTTTATTATTCATGCAAAAAATTACATTGTTGTGTAGCACTAGTGGATGAGTAATTGACAGCAACCTGCATAAAAAAGTAATGTTAGTTTTACCATTTTAATTTGTAGTTTGAATTTTGTATGCATTTGTTATTTTATCGTCTGGTGCCAGTAGGTATGTGCAATTAATCTGACAATCAGTTGAATCCATGTTTAGTCAACGAACATGCAAGGAAACTCAGTGGAAAAACCCTAAGGTGTATTATTGGTATACTTTTTGACCGAAATACACCCTGCCTGACTACTAAAACTAGGAACTCTCTCTGATAATGTAACACACACGGTATCTCTAAAGAACCAAAAAAAAGCTTGAAAGAGTATTGAATGCCAGAGATTATTAATAGATACTTTTTTCTGTTATTCTAACATAACTCTTTTCGGATGGCATTTGCCATTAGGAGCAACATTTGCTTCTTTCCTTCAGTCTCATTCTCCCTCTACTTTCAGTTTTTATAGTAGTGCATCTCCTTGTATTTAGTCCTGGTAGTTCAACACCACACCATGTGTGCAATGTGTATCTACATGTACTTCCAGTAGTTTTCCTTATCTATTTCTGTAACTTGTAGGAGAAAAAAGTATTCTTAGTGAATCTCCTAAAATGTACTGTGCTGTAAGAAATTGATTCGCATTTCCTTTCCAACGAGCATGAATATTTAGAGTCTATAATTTCACTACAATATCATTACAACACGCTTTAAGCATGTATTAAGGTTATAATTGGAACTTTTGGTCACATACATACATCCTTACATACATCCACACAAAAACGCAGAGGAAGTGTACATACAAGACAACCATATAAGGTACACACACGCATTTTAAAATTTATCACGTAAAATACACACCATGCATTACTTACTATGCTACATATCCTAGTACATTCCAATTCAATATACAAATAAAATATACACGTGTAAACGTTGGTTCTTTGTAATAAAATAATGTACAGCCCTTAATAACAATTATAATAATAAATATTCCTAACAAATTCGTCACTTCCTTGACCTTATTCATAAAAGACACTCGTATTTAATGATTACATAATGTGATATTTCCATATATTCACCATCCCCACCTTAATTCTCCTGTGCATTATAACAAGTACCACGCAAATACGAGTAAAACATTGTAAATCACCTTTGTAAATGCAGAAGCGATTGCCAATAATACAAATATTATTCGAAATCAATATCAATATTGATATACAAGTCCAAATGACAAGTGTATACATTTACATACTAAAGTACATGCAATAAGATTGTAATTTAAATGTTAGATCCAAAATCAATACATATTAAACAAACAAATTGGTTTTTAAAGAATTCAATAGCATTGCTATCTCAATTTCAGTAGTAGTACATAACATAGTATTTGTATTTGAACTGAAAAGCGTGCGTGTTGTGTGGATGCATTGCATACAGAGACTGTCAGAAATGTCAAGTTTGTAATGGCACTCCCAGACTTTAACGAGCGTATAAAGTGACCAGTTTGACAGTTGCCATCGCGTGTTTACGACTTACCAATCAAACCAAATCCAGACGGTTTACTTTACTTCCCAATCCCAACTGCACAGTTTCTCAGAGCTCAATGTAGTTTGATACCAACATGTACATTAAAGAAAAACTAGTAGTTGTAGGAATAGTAATAATAATGCTAAGTAAGCTAAATGGGATCAGTTTGAATCAAATCATGCAAATCACATACATGCTACTATGTAGATGTACAGATTGATACAATCAGCAGCTATTTAATAGCTATGAACTAAACTATTTAGTAAAGTCACCTAATGAATATTGCAAATACAAATACTAAATCTAACACATGCTGCATTGCAGTAAAGAAAGTGTATTTCATTTCTCCATCTACAATCTATATTGGCACAAAGCAAATTGTATTATGGGAAATGTCAGGAAATTTTAATTTTACATGAGCCATAATTGAATGAGAATGAGACACTCCTATTTTGAGACATTGTACATTCCATGACTTTACTTTTAGTTTTTAACTAAAGCCCAAGTTACAAATAGTCAGTTGCGTGTGCAATTTTATTCAAGTTTTTAGCAAGGAAGGGAATTTATTTAAAAGAAGGACAAAAACGGACCAAGTTTCTTAACTGACAATGAGTGTGAGAATCGCAAATTATTTGAGCAACTAAAAACTGGACAAAAGTCAAGACAAGTTTTTTTGGCAGCCGTATTGCTATAGTGGGCTCTCTCTCCCACGCAGAGTCAACTCGCAAGGCTTAATTGCCAATTTGTAATCTTTGTCTGCTGTTCATCCATTGCCTTTATTGTTTTTACCAGATTGAACTTATTCCTAGAGTATAGTACTAGAAAAGCAATTAAAAGTTACCTACGTACACTATTGTGCTTCTACACTGGTAATATTATTAGTAAAGGAGTACCTAACTGAAATACTAATGTGTTTGTGAATCAAGTCTTAATGTGCAAAATTTGCAAATAATGTATATAGCCACGGTTGTAATTTTCGCTTCAAGCCAATTGCTTCTTGGCATACGAAAGTAAAAATGCTTTTAGTTTATTAGGTATATCTCTTTGAGTTGAATCAGTCTTAAAAATAGACGCATCATGCAGTAGTGTATATTACAGTGTCATTGCTATACTTGCCCTTTACATATTATGCGCTCGGCATAATGTTTAGTGCAATAATGCTGTAAAATATTTGCATAATTGACATTTATTACCATATTCGCATTCTGAAACTAAATGATCGTATAAATCAATAGACACCGCATCCACAACAAAGTACTTCACGGATCTCGTTTGCAGAATCCTTTGCAAAATTTTGGCTTGCAAATTGATAGCGTGTGTTAATATTGCAATGATTTGGGTTGTAGTAAATGCAGAAGTGCCTTCAAATTGCATAGCATTACAGTTAATGACGTAACAACACAGTGTCGATCTTTTGAGTACACATTGACCTCAACCATACTTTTACTAGATTTTTACATGTAAAATTAAATAATTTGCCACATGAAAATATTCAGTTGCATTATTCTTATTATTTAAGAAAACATTAGATCGTTCAATGCCTGTGTTGTTGTTGTATTATATATTTACATTTTCGTATAGAATACATGGACATGCACAGTTCAAATTAAACAACTTTGATTCAATCGATCGTCCAATTGTTTGAACTTTTACATGTACAATTAACAATTAAAGTCCATTCTAAATGAATTGTTTCAACTTTTACATAATTATTTTTGTCCAAAATAAATCCAAAAGTAAATGTAAAGGTAAAAGTAAGAATTTTCGCAATCTCACTAATCTCTAAAATGTAATATCCGTTTCAATTAGTGCAATTTTTTGTACAAATACAATATTTTAATTATCCAGTAACAGAATGAGAGTGTATAAAATGGAGTAAGACGTATATTACATAAGAATAAGTGAAGGAAGGAATAGGAAAGTGTCCATGTATAGCGATATATTTGTTTTGTCATTGTTTCTCCTTGAACTGTCCGGAAAGGGCCGAATTGGGACAGGACAAGGAACCTTGTTGCCTTTTGCCTTCCTTTTTTACTTTGTCACGTAATCTTAACACTCTTATGTCACACTGTGACCTTTGGTGGATTACTAGGTGGATAAGCACAGGCAGACAAGCAAAGCCATATCAACATAATGCCATCGCATAGTGACAGGGATCACTTGTCAGCTTTCATCTCTGCCCTGTAATTTACACTAACGGTGTGAGGTAGCTTATTTATACTTGTACACGCTCTGTTGCTGTACATTTACACATACACACTCTCATACTACACACTACAAACTTAACAACACAATTACACACACCAAACCAATGCAAAATCAAAACTTGCATTGTTCTCGACTCAAAACTCAAAACATAACCAAGTCAAACCCATTGAAGAAAGATTAAGGTAGGAGAGTCACTCTGTCTCTGTGGTGTACCACAATACAATCAATGAATTCTACAAGACAAGGGTTAACAAATATTAACTCTCAAGTCTGGTAGCACAACATCTGTGAAACAAAACAAATAATAACACGTAATAATAATATGCAAGTACCTACTTAGATTGTAAATTACTAACACCTTCAGCTTCACAGTCTCAAAGTCTACATCAATCCTCTCTCTGTGTTTGTGCATGGACAGAATATTTATTTTATGAAATCCTTATGTAATTTCACACAGGTATATTTTATACTGTAAGTATCACACAATACCCCTCTTCTGGCCTGCCCTGGCTATATATACAAGTTTCTCACATGAACTGTTTTTTTTAATTATTTCCATATTTTTTAGGCATATTGATACACACGTTACTTGGTTTCATTCATATCTGCATTCATTGTAAGGTAGATTGGTGAATCGTAATTATTTAATGCAACACTTTATGAGTCATATACTTGTCCAGTTTTCATTGAAATGTACCTTACGTTAATTTATGCAATTAATTGGTAGCGTTTACCAACTCTGTTCATTTAATTCCATAACTTGGAAATTTTTAATACAATATCAATGTAGGTATTTTGCTTTCAATGCAATGGTAAATATAGGTGATACAGATAGATTGCAGTTCATAGATGTTCTGTTCGTTAAACTTATTTTAGTAGCTATAATAATAGTGATTTTAATGTGTGTGGGTTGGGTCTTGGGTAGGTCTACTTAAAGATTTTGTTGATAAAAAGAAGCCCTTTGTTAGGCACGTAGAATTATTGTGTCATTTTTTCACTTAGATTAATGGAGGAAAACGAGACCAAGTTATTTTTGCTGTAGGGATACAATAAAATGAAAATAATTGCCCATTTATCCATTTAGAAGATTAAAACTCAAGTAAAAGAATACATTACACACAACTGAAAATACGAGTGCATATGGAAGTACATAGATTATGAGAAAGGATGCCATATTAGGTATTGCCGTGCATATTTAGAGGAAAGTCTGACATTAGAACTATAAGGGGCAGCTGTTACTTTAATACAAATGCAAAATGTTCGACAAGACCGACACAAGCACAAGACAGAAACATCGCTTGTGATAATATGAATGCGCTGTCTCTCATGTATGTAAAAATGAAGTGTGGGAAGATGAGAATTCAATAACACTATACAATATACATACATACACTTACATATTTATTTAAATTTGTATTTTATATTTAACAGCATATATAAATGCTATACAAGAAGTATACATTTACAAAGTGTGAATAAGCTGATGGTGGTATGCTTTAAGCTTGAACATAGGTAGGTATGTGTGTATTATGTATGATATATGGGTTTGCATAGCTTCTCAATGAATTGATATCGAAGAAATGATGGCGGTGCCTTGTAGAGTTATACTAGAGAGGATCAGTCTCACGTATAGAGATTCTATATCTGACCTGGCATAGCTTGATAACACATAAAATACATACCTCATACCTCACTGACTTCTTTACTACTGCCTTTAGTATGTAATATCATTCTGTTTTTGTACACTGAACCTTATAAATCTCCTGTGCACAGATTTACGATAGTTTCCATTGAATTAGAATAACTGAGACACACAGAGAGACAGAGAATTTTGTTGTGTATAGATATTCTCTCTCTCTATGTATCTATGTAGTAGTACATGTTTGTAGTTTGTACTTTGTAATATGTCCATAATAAGAATTGAGATTATCTTTGATACTATTCTGTGTGTGTTGTGTAGCATAGACTGGTATAATATTATGCGGGGATATTTTATACAATGTAGTTCTTGCATCCATTACCAGCAATTGCATGGCCATTAGAATTTAGAATACAAAGGTAGACAGAGAGGCAGACAAAACATTACGGGACTTGAGATTTGAGATGAGAATCCAATTCAATTCAATTCAATCAAAATAATACATACACAACACACACACAAGCCAACACAGTGTGAGATACGGTTTGTATAATGAAAATGAAAGGAAGGACTGACTCTGGGTTGAGTGAGTGAATGAGTGAGTGACTACGATGATTGTGTTGGATTTTTGTCTGGCTCTGTTTCTTTCTATCTGTGTGTGTGTTGTGTTGTGTGCGTGTGAGGCTTTCTTGACCCAGTTGGCCTTTTCTGGTCCTCTTTGACTTGACTTACCTCTTCTGAATACGTTTTAGACCAAATCAACCATATGCCGCACACAAACACATTACAAACTCTTAGGCTACATAAATAAATAAGTGCAGAGTAGATAGATGTGTTGCATATATTTTATTCTAAGAGTTGATGCCACATACATCGCCATAGTACAGTAACACACGGATTGTCATTGTCATTGAAAGGCTTTAATCGAATTACTTCTCCTCAACCCATGTCATGAATATGTCTCTCTCACTCTCCGCCTTCCTTATATTCATTCTAAACGCTCGTCAGTCCATTTCAATTAATTTCTCTGTCGTTCGTGAATCAAAATAATTATAATATCTTATTTCATATGTAATTGTAAGTTTATAGTTTAGTTTACATGTAAAAGGATGGAGAATATATGGATGGATGGAGGTAGAGGTTCTGTATAGAGACACATGGTGTTAAATATCGGTGATGTAATTACAAATGCATTAGGTGCAAGCTTACGTTTCAATCAATTATGTATGACTTTGTCATAAATGCAATGCAATGGCAAAGGAAATTCACACCTTTGCCTACACTACTGTCAAGAAAATATACATTTTATGGACACCTGGCAATTGCAGCTTCAGGTGCAGGCAAAGGAAACAGTCATGGAAAATGATTTCATCGAATTTCCTCTGAATCGGCATCCATTTACAAGGCTAATATTATTTCATTTCATTTTTTAATGTACTGCTATCCTTGTGTAAAATAATTATGGGATTACCTATTTAATTACATTTGTCAAAAATCTTATTGAACCATGTTATTACATGTACCTTCCTCCGGAAATTGTGTCAGTAAGTTACATTATGTGTTAAGGCACATAATGCTAAACATAATACATAATTTTTAATTTATGTGTTTTTATTGTCCATTTAATTTTGATAAGTATTACTATTACGTGTGTGCAAATTACATTTTGCATGGTATAATCATTACGTTTACGTATTATATAAAATAAAAATTAATAGATGACCTACCTTACTTTTCCACACAGTAAATATTAACCATATTAAACGAATAATATAGCGGCGTTAGCTTCAGAGCGCATATAATACATGTATGTAGATCTATACATAAACAGTCAAAATGTCGAAACAAAAGCATCACCGTAGCTAAAGCCACTGTAATATCGAAAACATGGTATTTTGAATCGTCAAATATGATGAATATGTTTTATGTAGAATTGTATTTAATAAAATATGACGTTTTTTGTTTTTAGGAACGAAGAAGATGGAATACAAGACCCGACAATGGCACGAGAAGTGTTTCTCCTGCTGTGTTTGCAAAACTCCTATTGGCACAAAGAGCTTCATCCCCCGCGAGCAGGAAATCTTTTGTGCAGGTTGCTATGAAGAGAAATTCGCGACACGATGTGTGAAATGCAGCAAAATCATTACATCCGGCGGAGTGACATACAAGAACGAGCCTTGGCATCGGGAGTGCTTTACTTGCACTCATTGCAACAATCAACTGGCCGGACAACGATTCACGTCCAAAGATGACAAGCCTTATTGTGCCGAATGCTACGGTGAACTCTTCGCCAAGCGATGCACTGCCTGTACCAAGCCTATTACTGGTAAAAACTTATAAAACATTCTCAATTTCCCCAGTACTTGTTAGTAGTATCTATATTCATAAATATAAACAAAATTGCATTTACTTAGTGCACTTGTACAATCAATCAACGTGCACTTGCATAAATGCTTTTAAAAATGCGATTCAACATTTAAGCACTGTCCATCCGAACACATGTAATACAACTGTTAAATGCAAATGAGATTATACCTATTAGATATTGAAAAACGTTTAACTATTTCTCTGCATTTTGTGTGCAGCAAACAATAATATTTGTGTAGGCATTCATTGAAGTCTAAAAGTATCATGTCAATTAAAATTGCAAATAAAATT